>ML789652.1:184127-209211 GCA_009831015.1 Picea engelmannii
TATATATATATATATATATATATATATAAACATATATAAACATTAGATACACTATTGTAAAGATAAATCAATGAAATATGCAAAATAGAGATACTTGGTGCTCTAAGAGGGAATGATACCTCAATTTCCCTAGCTCTAATGGAACCACCCTTAAGTTTTTAGTGTTGAAATTTCCAAGGTATGAGTGGGATGGTGCCAATGAAGCTACCCTAGGATGAATCAATCAAACTTGTAGGATTGGAACCAAGGTGGCTAAAGGAGTCTTTTTCGAGGTGCTAAATATGATAGATGCAAGCAATCCTAGGGGCTTGAGAGAGGTAGAAGGAGATGAAAAGGTGACCTAAGCGTGTACATGTAAATTATGATTTTCAAAAATACAAGAGGTTCAAGAATTGAAGTGTATTTACACATATGGATATAAAGGTATAAATAGGAAAATGAGTGATCCTAAGGTGTAAGAGAGTGTTATCTTATTCATTAGGGTACCTTAGTTGTACATAACCATTATACCACATCTCACATATTTTTATTGAGTGCCATTGATCCAGATTTAGGAGTGGAACAAACTAATTAACAGACTGAACACAATAAACACAGAGATAGGAAGAATAAAACAAATATCTAGTGAACAATATCTTCTATTAAATAATGAAATAGGTTAAAACTGTAAAACTACAGAACTAAAACTTGCTCGAATGGTGGTATCTATCTCTGAGGAGAGATGTGGCTGCTATGCGCATCTGTCTGAGTAGAATCGATTACAATGAGGCTCCATATGACTTTTTGATATTACTCATGAATGAAAAAACCCTAAACATCCAAAAAACTAACCTTAGAAGGTGAAACGCCAAAAGTTATGTGGGCCCTATAGGTGAGTTGGTGTAATTTGGTATCTCAACTTCCTAGGGATGTAAATTTTGCATACGACCTCTGTTTTAGGCGCATGATATCCCGTTGGAAAGGTCTTTCAGAGAACTACACATTCTGCCGTCAGAATCTTACTTTGACCATAATTTGACTATGGCAAGTCAAAAAAAAAAACATTTAGGGGCCCAAAACAACCCTCGAAGTACAACAAGATGTATTGACATGAAAACATACAAAATAATCCAGTTGGATTAGGCGACATGCCACCCGTATCCACCTGGAGAATGTGTGATGCTTCAGACAACCCCAGAAGTGTATAAATCACAATTATAAATCAGTACAAAAAGACGTGCTATATAAAAAACGGACATGAGGATCCAATTGGAATAGGTGGGTAGCCACTAATATCCACCTGGATCAATCCTCCCCCTTAGGAAGCAATGGTTTCCATTGTGTTGAGTTCCCCCATCAGGTGAGGAAAATTTTGTTGGATTTGGCCTCGAGTGAGCCACTTGCCTTGGTGTAGGAGTTGCCCTACCTTGACAACCCGATAAAGTTGGATCTATTGTTGGTGAGTTCCATTGACCTGTGTGTCCACTATATGATTGGTGGATGCTTGTTCCATGCAACCAGGGTTGAGATTTGTTGGTGTCAATTGTTCAACAATATCAGAGGTGTCCAATAATGGTGGAAAATATGGTCGAAGGAGGTCCACATTGAATACTAGATGCAGACAAAGGAAGGGTGGAGTGTTGAGTTCAAAACCATTGCTACCCACAACCTTGGTGATAATGTAAGGCCCATAACGAAGTGGGTGAATATTTCGATGGGGCCTGGTGAGATGTTCCTTCTACAAATGTAACCAGATGTTTTCACCAACCTGAAACTGGTGTGGTACCTTGTGTTTATCATGGTGCTTCTTGTACTTAGCGTTGGATTTATGAAGAATCTCTTGGACTTGTTGGTGATGTGTTGAATCCTCTCAATGAGTCTGGTGGATTTGTCGATAATGGACTGACCAGGGGAATATTCTGTCTATGTGGTGGCAAGAGGAAGTGCAACATAAATGGGTCCCAAGGGTTGGAATCCCAGACCCACCTAAAATGGGCTATGGTCGGTGGAACTATGGAAATCCATGTTGTAACTATGTTGGACATATGGGAGACTCTCGTCCCATGTACATGGATGCTTAGAATTGTACATGCACAGGATGTGCACAATCTTCTGATTGACGACCTCGGTTTGGCCATCGGTTTTGGAGTGGAAAGAAGTGGATTTTGTGATCTTGGTATCCAATAGAGACCAAAGACTCGACCAAAAGGTGTTGAGTAACCTGTTGTCTCAGTCATAGATGATGGTTTGTGGTATCCCAAAGTGAAACCAAACTTGTTCGAAAAAGAGCTTGGACGTCTCTGCCAATGTGACATTCTTATTACAGGATGTGAGGATGGATATCTTTGAAAATCGATCAACGACCACAAACACATAGTCATTTACGTGCTTGGTGGAAGAAAAACCAGACATGCAATCCATGGAGATGGATTCCCACGACTTCTCGGGAATAGGAAGAGGGGTGTATAATCCTTGATTCTTGATAGTTGGATTGGAAATGGCGCAGGTAGTACAATATTTGATATACTTGCTGACGTCTTGTCGAAGTTTCGACCAATAAAAATGTTTCTGAAGAATGGCCACTGTTTTCTCTACGCCAAAATGTCTTTCCACCCGAATGTAGTGGGCTTCCCAAATTAGCTTTGCACGCTCGCTTGTAGGAACACAAAGATGGCCCAGGTGGCATAAGATTCCATCCTGAATGTGAAAATCAGTGACAGTGGCACCAATACCCAAGAAATGATATGTGGTGTCAAAGTCCAGATCTTACTGGTAAAGTTGGGGCCACTTCGATGTTTCATGTCCACAAGAATGGAGCACAGTGGTAAGTGTAGCCATAGGAGGCCGACTGATGCAGTTAGCGACACGATTGGATATACATGTCTTATAATTGATGTTGATATGGAACTATTGCAGGTAGGTGGACCACTTTTTATGGCAGTCATTCTGCAATTTCCCTTGTCTCTGTATGAACTGCAGACTCTTGTGATCAGTGTGTATGATTGTCTCTTTCCCCAGAATGTAATGTTTCCATTGAAGGCAGGATTGTACAATGGAATACATTTATTTTTCATAGGTGGGGTATTTATGGACAGTATCAGAGAGTGTCTCACTATGTTATTCCACCGAATGGTTGTGCTGAGTGAGAACTACGCCCACAACATAATTAGATGCATTAGTCCCAATATCGAATGGTTGGTGCAGATCGGGCAAGGAGAGTACTAGATTTGAGCACAAATGATGTTTAAGATCTTCGAATGCTCATTGTTTCTCCTTCCCCCACACTAAATTATCCATACCACCACCCTTGTTCAACTGGTTGAGGGCCCATGCAATATGGGAGAATCCCAACACGAATCGTCAGTAAACATTGTCTAGTCCCAATAAGCTTCGAAGCTCGGTCAGTGTGGTTGGGGCTGGCCAGTCACAGATGACTTGGATCTTAGTTGGATCAACATGTGCCCCATGCTCATCAACAATGTAGCCCTGGTATTGGACCTTGTTCATGACAAAAGAGCATTTTTCCAAGTTGGCATAAAGCTTGTGCTGTCGTAGAGTTCTCAAAACCTGTTGAATATGCTACGTGTGCTCCTCCCATGTTCTGCTGAAGATGAGGATGTCATCCAAATATACTACCACAAATGAGTTAGTGAAGGGTCTCAATACATCGTCCATCAACCTCATGAAAGTGGCTGGTGCATTTGTTAAGCCAAAGGGCATGACTAGCCATTTGTAAAGACCTTCTTTAGACTTGAAGGTTGTCTTCTAGACATCAGTTGGTTCGATGGGAACCTGGTGGTAGCCATAATTCAGGTCAATTTTGTTCAAGAAATTCGCCCCCTTGAGTTGGTGAAGAAGGTCATCAATCCTGGGAATGGGATAGCGGTTCATGACTGTGATTTTTTTTAAGGCTTTGTAATCAATGCAGAGCCGCCAAGTCCTGTCCTTCTTCTGCACCAGTACAATCGGGCTTCCACAAGGGGATGATTTGGGTTTGATGTGCCCCTTTTGAGGAATCTCTTGGATTTGACGCTTGATTTCATCATTCTCCATCAACGAGTGTCGATAGACTAGTCCATTAGGTAGAGGTGCCTTGAGGGTCAGATCAATTAGATTCTTGACTTGGCAATGTGTCGATACCCCTTTAGGTGAGACAAAAATGTCTCTGTATTCTTCCACGATCCCATCCACTTATTTCTTCTGCAAAGAGAGGTGTTGTGTAGAGGCCACAGATGTGGCGGTGACCTTCTTCTTACTGCGAGAATGGATCACAAAGAAGATGAGCTTACCAGTATGTGAAATGACCTTTCTATATTTCTTAACAGAGATTAAAGAAATAACAGTAGGTGGTGCCATCTCTAGGATCTTGTACAATTGGCTACCCAGAGTAATAATAACACTGCGGGGTCTAGACTCATACACAACATGATGCTTCCAAAAATATGGTTTTCCTAAAAGAACATCACAAACTTCAAGGGGATAAATATCACACAGTACCTCATCTTTGAAAGGCTTGATGTCATAGGGTTCAGTCACTTGATGACCTCTGTTGAAATCAAGTTCTTCTGACTACTTCTGTCGATAATGAAATGAATCAAAGCCCCCTTAACCCACATCTGCGAGTGAAAGAGGCATTCCCCTCTGGTTCTTCGGGTTTGGTTGGCCGAAATTTGGTGGTAGCGACCATGGCATTGGGTTCAACATCGATAATCCACTTCCCTCCTTCAGGATTTGACTCAGAATCAGAATCGGCCTCTGACTTGGAAGACTTCATCTCAACCACGAGGGACTTCTTGGAGTGACATTCGTCAGTGTTGTGCCAAGGACATTTATGGTACTCACACCATTTTCTTGTGTCCTTCTTCGTCTTCTCATTGCCCTTCTTTTTTTGTGGCTTGGACAAATTGTCCTGAGGGAGACCATCTCGACTTGGTCTATTTCTGTGTCGATTGGTTTGAGTCCCAACTTCTTGTACCCAAACCTTTTCAGGGACATGCACAAAGAAAAATAAATGAAGAGAAGACCGCTCTGATACCACTGATCCGGTTTTAGGATCAGAACAAACAGATTAAAAGAATGAACACAATAAACATAGATATAGGAAGAATAACAAAAATATCCAGTGAACAATATCTTCTATTAAATAATGAAATAGGTTAAAATTGTAAAACTATAGAACTAAAACTTACTCGAATGGTGGCAGCTGTCTCTGAGGAGAGATGTGGCTGCTATGCGCATCCGTCTGAGAAGAATTGATTATAATGAGGCTCCATAGGCCTTTTTGATATTACTCATGAATTCCAAAACCCTATACATCCAAAAACCTAACCCTAGAAGGTGAAACGCCAAAATTTATGTGGGCCCTATAGGTAACTTGGTGTAATTTGGTACCTCAACTTCCTAGGGCCATAACTTTTGCATACGACCTATGTTTTCGGCATGTGATAGTTCATTGGAAAGGTCTTTCAGAGAACTACTCATTCCGCCATCAGACTCAGACTTTGTCTACAGTTTGACTGTGGTGAGTAAAAAAAAATGTTTAGGGGCCCAAAACATCCCTAGAAGTACAACAAGATGTGCTTACATGAAAACATACAAAATAAGCCAGTTGGATTAGGCGACAGGCCACCCAAATCCACTTGGAGAATGTGTGAGGCTTCAAACATCCCCAGAAGCATAGAACTCACAATTATAAATCAGTACAAAAAGATGCATTGAATAAAAAACAGACACGAGGAGCCAGTTGGAATAGGTGGGTGGCCACCAATATCCAGCTAGATCAACCATGGATTTGTTGTAACAATACTATGGGTTTTGAGGCCCAAAACAACTTGTTGTTATGAAACTTGCAGATTAATAACATGGCACCCTAAGGAAATCCATAATATAATGAACACCAAAATATCAAGAAGGTTTTATGCTTTGACCCAAGTTGTCTCCATAAATAGAAGGCTCCAATGGTTTTGGGAGGCTATGGACTTGAATTAAAGCACTCTAATTAACCATGGATCTAGGTTGGTTGTTTATACCCCCAACTAGATCCATGAAGTTATAAATTTCTTCAAATGGGTGCCTTGAGGGCTCAAAGTGAGTCAAGTAATGACCAAAGGATAGAGGGAAAATGGGAATATGGATATAAGGAATCCACTCAAGTGCTAGACTTACCAATGAGGTATCATGTCTAGGAAAGGGTTAGAGAGAGTCCAAGAAAGTGGTTCATCACATTAGGTAAATAGTTGAGAGGCATCACATCATCATTGGGTGAGTCATTTATTTTATAGGTGTGGATAGCACAAGGAAACTCTATATGAGTAGGTGTATGTGAGTATCTAAGTTTTAATCTCATATGCTACTTTTTACCCCCTTTGCAAGAGCTATTATCCATGAAATGAGAACAATAGCGAGTCACAATGAAGGAGAGAAGAAAGAAAATGTATCAGAGTAATCTAAGGGTAGTTGTAGCATAAGCTAGTGCATTGATGTCACAAGAGAATTCTCCACCAAACTTGCCTAATACATTGAACTATGTGATCTAAAATTGATCATTATAATTTTTCATCTATATTGATATTTTTTGTATGGAAAAATTGGAGGAATTGGCTTCCAGGGCCCATTTTAGTGCTAGGTCCCAATGTGGAGATTTGGGGTTCCAAAATTTCCAGAGCCAGGCATAAAATGACATTTTTGGGGGTCAAAAGTTTGTGAACATAGTTCCCAACCTCTTGATGATATTCTACACATCGATACCTTTCCAATGTTGCAAAAACCACCTCAATCAGAGCTTGTATGTTGAAGTTATGTCTCCCACAAGTTGACCTACCTTGTTGACCACCATGGTTTGAGTGGATGCCATGTCAACCCCCATTTCTCACACATGTGGGGTTAGCCATGTGTGGACTTTCGAGAATATTATAGAAGGTCCAAAACCTTAACATTAATTGAGAGTTGAGGATGCAAAAAAAGCTCAACCCTAGATGACTATCGAGCTATGTTAAATACTAGGCTATTAGGAAGATAAGGGGTTCCATTCTTTTGTATTGTACTTGTTCCATACTTGAGAATATCATCCAAGGAGTGGGATTTGAGAGGATAACAGAGGTAGAAAGAAGATTTTGTAGTATCCATTCAGGCCACAAAGTTATAGGCAAATCCATAGTGAGTGCCCCTTTCTTTGTATTAGCATTTTCATAACCAAAGAAAAGAGAGTATAGCATAAGCTTCACCTTCTAGTTGGGTTTTCTCTTGTATTGAGTTTCCCATTATACATATTGTGTTCAATTGTGTGGATGGTGTGTATATTTTCTTGTTCTTTCATTTTCGCATTTAGTTATTTCCATAAATATGAGAAATAACATAATAATAATTAATCACAGATCTAAGGAAATAAATTACATAATTTCAGATTTCAGAATATTATAAGATTTGTCTGTTATGATTTCTGTGGTGATTGTTTGCAGAAATTTTCAGATAATCCACAGTATTTGTGATTGTTTGTTGACGTTTCAGATCCATATCAAGATCCATCTTCAGGACGTAAAGCCAAGGATAAAAGTAGAAAGGAGAAGCAATAAATATCATCTTGTTTGGAGGGAGAAATCTAAGTCGGCTTAAAACCCTAAAATTAGTTATTTAATAAAATACAATTATAGAATTTGTTAAGTTTTGTTTGGAGGGAGAAAGCTTAATAAGTCGGCTTAAACCCTAGAATTAGTTATTTAGTAAAATAATTTATTAATTATTTAATAAAATATTTAATAAAATAAATTGTTAAGTTTTAATTTTAATAAAGACTTAAATTTTTATTTTTTTACTAAAAATAGGTTATATTAATAAAGTAATCAGACTATAAATTTATGTTATTATAATTAGTATTATAATCAAGGGTTATTAATAATGGTAATTAGCCCTAGATTTACTATAAGTCGACTTAGCTTTCTCCCTCCAAACAAGATGATATTTATTGCTTCTCCTTTCTACTTTTATCCTTGGCTTTATGTCCTGAAGATGGATCCTGATCTGGATCCAAAACGTCGACAAACAATCACAAATACCGTGGATTATCTGAAAAATTATAAGATTTTTTTGATGAATTGTTCTAGTGAAATATCTACGATAGTGGACAATGTATCATTCTAGATATAAAATAGTATGCAGAACATAAATATTTTAGCTAGAAATGGAAGAACAACAATGGTATAACCATAACAATACCAGAATAATACCAAAATAACACTAGAAAAGCACCTTGATTAATGATTTCAATGTTCACTTGCCTCTTCAAGGGGGAAACCTCCAGCAAAGCATAGATTTATTACAATAATATCCAAGACAAAACTTGTCATACTCTCTACTCCTATTTATACTAAATCTGTCTATCCAAAAGAACAATCTACAGAAAGATCCTTCTAGAAGCGGAAGCTTCTATTAGGTCTTCTTACATTTGACTTATTCTTCCTTATTGATAGGCCTTATTAATATTGGAATTTATTACATTTAAATATATTATTCTACCTACGTGAGGGGTTAGGGAGGTTAGGTCCCTAACATGTCCTCCCCCTTAAAAACAACGTTGTCCTCAAGGCTTGAGATGAGGAAATTGTTGCAGAATGGTAGTTGGTTCACAACTGGCATCTGTTGGATTTGTATCTTTCCACTCAACTAACACTTCATTGATGATGTGCTGATGTAGACGACACTCATGCTGGTCCAAAACTACTTGTGGCTTCAACCAGATGGAGCCTTATTCATCCAACTCGAGAAGGCTATTTTGAGTTTGGCACTTAATTCAATCACCTTCGTTAAGCAGGAGACATGAAAAACATGATGGAGCTTAGAATGAATGGGAAACGTTAATTAATAGGCCACCTGTCCCACATGCTTGAGAACGGTATAAGTACCATAAAATTTGGGCGTCGGTTTATGACAATGGTCATACTTGAGGGAAGTTTTCTTATAAGGTTGCAATCGAAGAAACACTTGGTCTCCTTCAAAAAATTAACGTTCAGAGTGACCTTGATCTGCCTGTTGCTTCATATGATTCTAGGCCATGACCAAATTCTCTTTAAGGGTATAAAGAATATCCCTTCGAACTGTAAGCGTTTGGTCAACCGCCTGGACCTTCGAGACACCTGGCATGTATGAGAGAACTGGATGCGGATTTTGTCCATATATTGATTCAAAAGGAGTCATGCATGTAGTTGTATGGTAAGAAGTGTTGTACCACCATTCAACTAGTGGTAACCATTGAGCCAACTGATTTTTCCTTTCCGATGCAAAACACCTCAAATATGTTTCCAAACACTTGTTGAAAATTTCATTTTGACCATCATTTTGGGGATGATAAGCTGTGCTGAGATGCAATTTGGTGCCCGGTAGCTTGAACAGTTCTTGCCAAAAAATGTTGGTGAAAGTGGGGTCTCCATCAGAAACAATAGAATGAGGCATGTCATGAAGCTTGAAGACCTGATCCATGAAACGTTGAGCCACAATGGAGGCAGTAAATGGGTGTTGAAGAGAAAAAAAATGAGCATACTTAGAAACAAGACCACCATGATGACTGATTTATTGCTCGATTTAGGTAAGCCCACAATAAAATCCATAGAGATATTCCTCCAAATAGCAGGTGGAATCGGAAGTGATTGTAGTGTTCTAGGAGATTTGACTGTTTCACCCTTGTTTCATTGAAAAGCATCACATTATGCCACAAAATTGTGAACGTCTTGTTTCATACCATCCCCCAAAAAAGAACGTTTGACCCGATCATAGGTTTTGGTAAACCCTGAGTGCCCAACTTTGTGTGTAGCATGAAGCTCAGAAAGTACTATGGATTTAAGTTTTGACTATTTACTTAAATACAAATGACCTTTGTAGCGAAGCTCATCATTGTGCCAAGAGTACCCTAGGGAAACTGGAGAATTGGCCTGCAATTGTTGGATCAGATGCAAAATTTTTGGATCTTGTAGCCATTCCTAGTGAACAACTTGGAGCCAATCTGGTACAATGAAGGAGAGGGAAAAAATGGACCCTTCATCTTCTTATTTTCTTGAAAGTGCATCAACAACCACATTTTATTTTCCTTTCTGTAAATGATCTCATAATCATATCCAAAGAGATTAGTCACCCATTTTTGTTGCTCCAGGGAGGAAGGGCGTTGTTCTAGAAAATACTTGAGGCTTTGATGATCTTTCTTAATTTGGAAGTGTTTCCCCAATAGATAAGGGTGCCAAAGATCCACTGCATGTAGAATAACCAACATTTCCTTTTCATAGATTCATTGGCTCAAATGTCGCTTTGACATTTGTTTGCTAGTAAAGGCCAAAGGTCGACCATCTTACATAAGGACTGATCCAATTCCTCTCCTGGAAGCATCACATTCTAGGACAAAGGTGTTTGTGAAATCAAGAAGGGATAGGACTTGAGTGGTGCACATGGACCCCTTCAAGGTTTGAAAGGTTTGCTCAGCTGCGAGAGTCCAAATGAAATAATTCATTTTAAGGAGAGAAGTGAGAGGTGCCACAATCTTTCCATAATTCTTAAAAAACTTGTGATAATAGCATGTTAAACCCAGAAATCCACACAATATTTTGAGAGTCTTTGGGTGAGGCCAATCCTGCATAGATTCAATATTTTTAGGATGCACCGTGATACCTTCCTTGCCAACAATATGACCCAAGTACTCTACTTCCGAGGCGCCAAAAGCACATTTAGATTGTTTGAGGAAAGGTGGATGCTGAGAGAGTAGATGTAGAACTTGATCCACATGAGCAAGATGGGTTGTCTAGGTTTTACTATAGATGAGGATATCATCAAATAAAACTAAGACAAAATGGGGGAGAAAAGGAAGGAATACATGATTCATGAGGCTTTGGAAAGTGGAGGGAGAATTACACAAGCCAAAGGGCATGACCAAAAACTCATAGTGGCCCTCATGAGTTCGAAATGCAGTCTTAGGAATGTCTGCCTCGTTCATACGTATTTGGTGGTAGCCAGAACGAAGATCAAGTTTAGTAAAGAACTGGGCACCACTCAATTCATCCAAGAGGTCATCAATGACATGAATGGGAAATTTTTCTTTGATGGTGAGTTTGTTGAGGGTGTGGAAGTGAGGGCACTTGTACCAAGAGCATTCTTTATTAAGGACCATGACCACAGGAGAAGAGTAGGGGCTCGTACTAGGACGGATAACAATTACTGTGAGAAATTCTTGAACAATTTTCTCAATTTCATTTTTTTGGGAAAATGGATGATGATAGGGATGAACATTGGGAGGAAGGCTTCTAGGGAAAATAAGAATGGAATGATCATGAACACCATGAGAAGGAGGAAGTCCATGGGGAGAAAAAACAACTTGGTGTTTGGAGAGGATGGATTGGAAGTCCTGCGGTACAAAGGGTGTCTCAGTGGTGTGAATGGCATAGAGTTGTGCAATGATGCCAGAATGACCTATTTTAAGGATATTTTCCATGCGATGGGAACTGATGATCTCCGAGGAACTGGTAGTGATGCCTTGGAACTTATATTGTTGGCCCTCTTGGTTGAATTGCATGGTTAATTCCTTAAAATCCATGAGAATGGGACCCCGAGTCCTTAGCCATTCTGCACCCAACACAATGTCACAACTGCCCATGTCAATAGCAAACATATGAGTTTTCATGTGGTACTGACCAATTTGGAGACACATTTTCACAACGCCCCCCACATTTCATGGACCCGCCATTGGAAATCATGATTTGAAAATTATTGATGGCACATATATAACAATTAGTTTCTTGGGAAATGTGGCGATGAATAAAATTATGGGTGCTTCCACTGTCAACAAGGATAATGAACTTCCAATTCTTAATGTAACCAATTAGCTTGAGGGTTTGGGGGTAGAGAACCCAGTGAGATCATTTAGGGAAGTAACTGATTCAACTTCGGGAGGGTCAGAGGGTGGGGTCATGTTAGTGAGTTCAGGTGGCTCAACCACGGGGGGGTCGACATCGTCTTCTGAAACATCATTGGAGATGGCCATAAAAATATTTTTTTCCTTACACTTGTGCCCATGAAAATATTTTTCATTAGAATTATAATAAAGGCCTTTGAGTTGGCATTCAACCATGTCTTCCCTGGTCAATTTCTAGATATTTAGTGGAGCGGAAGGAGGAGTGGGAGTGAATGGTTTAGTGCGAGGAATAAATGAGGGTTTTCAGGTTTGAGAAGAGACAACCTATTGTGATTCCTTATCTCTTTTAGTAGCATCCACAAAAGTTTGAGGCTGAGCAATGAGGACATGGGCATGAATATCATCCTTGAGGCCACTGATAAAACATTCTCGAAAAAAAGCATCAGGCATGCCCTCTGTACGGAAATCCAATCACTCAAAAGAGACTATAAAGTCTTCCACTGTGCCATATTGTTCCAACTTTTTCAAACGACCTAAATGGTTGGTGTCAGTGTAAAAGTGTTCATAAATCTTTTCCACAAATTGTGTCCAAGCCAGATACCCTTGGCGAGCATTTTTTCTACATTGCCACCATTGCCAAAATTCTTGATCTAGATGGAGAACACAATACTAGAGTTTGGCCAACTCATTTGTAATTCCATACAAAGAGAAATGATGTTCCATTTGAGTTGACCAACCAGTGGGATTCGAGCCATCAAATTTGTTCACATCCACACACAGAAGGTGTAGGTCACGCTGAAAGTGTTGGGGTTGAAAATTCGGGGAATTAGAGGAAGTTTCACCTTCAAAGTGCAAAGGTGGGTTATAGGAGGGAAGATCTGCAGGGATATTCATCTTGGCGCATATCATTCTAGTGAAGGATGCACGATGGTTAGCAAGGTCGTCTTTGGTGGTTTCCATTTTGGTGTCTATGGAGGAATGCATGTTTTTATTGATGGTGGAAAAATTAGCACTGAGGTGCCTCACTTTCTGTTGGGTCTCTGTGAAATTAGGGGACAAGGAATTGAAGCAAGATTACAAGTCTTGGCTACGAGTGTGGGCCATGATGAAGAGGGAAAACAAAAAGGGACGGGTGGGACCACACAAAAAAGGGGTCATGGGTGAAGTGTACCATGACGATCAGAGAAACAAGGGGAATCCAATGGGGTAAGGCCCAAATAAGGGTGTTGGAATGGGGTCGGGTCCACGGGATTTTTTTTTTCTAAAAAATGATAGGTATAACTGTGATAAGGGAAAAGAGAGGAATCCAATGGGATAGGGCTCAAATATAGCTATAGCTCTTTGATATACATGTAAGTTCCAACAATAGTACTTGGCCCAATATCTCAGGGCACCAACTAAGGAGGCTAGATCATTCCCTTAGCCGTACTACCCAAATACCCAAGTAGTAGAAATTATGTTCCCAAGTGTTGTTCTCGATGGAACTATAGTAGTCATGCATTCGATCAATTTATATATGGATGGCTTCAGGAGATCTAGGTTGATCCATATACAGGTGATGTCTGATGTGCTACCACTCGAAGGGGTACCAACATGGGTTACAAGGGTGGCCAACAAATGTGTGCTTAAGTACCACTTGTATTTCCTGCATGTATGACTCTTTGGACACAGGTTTATGCCCATAACGACAAATATCTTTAGCTTTAAGATGTCGGAATACATCTCTTCCCTGGAAAAAAAATTAACCCACAATTTTCTGCCAAGGAAAGTGCTTTGATACCACTTGTAGTATTCCAAATATAAAATAGTATGCAGAACAGAAATATTTTAGATAGAAATGTTAGAACAACAATGATGTAACTAGAACAATACCAGAATAATACCATAATAACATCAGAAAGAGCACCTTGATTAATGATAGAAATGTTCAGTTGTCTCTTCGAGGGGGAAACCTCTAGTAGAGTAGAGCTCTATTACAATAATATCCAAGACAAAAATTCTCATACTCTCTACTCCTATTTATACTAAATTTGTCTATCCAAAAGAACAATATAGAGGAAGATCCTTCTAGAAGCGAAAACTTCTATTAGGTCTTCTTACATTTGACTTATTCTTCCTTATTGATAGGCCTTATTAATATTGGCCTTTATTACATGGAAATATATTATTCTACTTACGTGAGGGGTTAGAGAGGTTAGGTCCCTAACATATAGATCAATATGTGTGAAGGCCCACATGCCTTTAGTACATCAAATATTTTTTATTATTAAAAAATAACTAAAATCTAAGCATAAACAACTATTTTTTTAGGATAGGACCATTTGCTTTTTAGTTGCAGCTATTGGCATGTTTGATAGGCAGTGTATGCTTGTCATTGATGGCAAGTACAACAACAATGATGGATTGAGTACAGGAAGGATGTGTTAGGCAGGCACCATAAGTATTTTGGGAAGACGTTGCAGATCAAGCTCGACAAGATCAGAGTATGCAGCGATGGATCTCATTCAAGATTTTTCAATGAACGTCAGATATGAGCCCGAGGTCCGACCGACGTTGGATCCAGGAGAACTTACACGTTCTTTAATCAACAAGGAGAAATGTGAAACCCCAAAAAATCACCTCCACAAAGACTCCATTTTGGAGTTTCAGTTACTGGGAAATGGAGAAGTGAAGAGTCGAGACTCTCCAACACAGGAGTCTCGAAGTCGCGAAATGCGAAACCCCGAAATCGCGAAATAGTTGCATCGCTCGAAGTTTCAGCTACTGGAGTTTCGGATACTGGGAGATAGGGATGTCACAGACTCTCGTCATCAGGAGTCTTGAAGTGACGAAATGAAAAATCCTAAAACCTGAAAAAAGGCACATCACTCGGAGTGTTGGATACCGAGATTTCGGTTACTGGGAGATGGAGATGTCAGAGACTCACATCATCAGGAGTCCCGAAGTGCCAAAATGCGAAAACCTGAAATAGGCGCATCTCTTGGAGTGTTGGATACCGGGATTTCAGTTACTGGGAGATGGAGATGTTAGAGACTCACATCATCAAGAGTCCCGAAGTTCCGAAATGAGAAAACCCGAAATAGGCGCATCACTTGGAGTACTGGATACTGGGATTTCAGATACCGGGAGATGGAAATGACAAAGACTCTCATCATAAGGAGTCCCGAAGTCGTGAAACCAGAAGTTGATAAATGATAAAGACTCCATACCAGAGTTTCAGATACCAGGAGTAGGAGGAGTAAAGAGTAAATACTCTTCATCAGAGGAGTCCTGAAATCGCGAAACCTGAAGTCGTGAAATGTCACAGACAAACTCCGTTTCGGAGTTTCAGGCACTGTGACATGGAGAGTCAAGAAACTTTACCACAGGAATAACAAACTGTTGATTCGACGAAATGAGAAATGTTGGAGTACCAGACCATTGATCTGACTCCATTTCAGAGTTCCAAATACTGGGAGTTGAAGTGTCGAAACACTTCACCATAGGAGTACCGAAATGCCGAAACACGAAATTGCAAAATGCAACTTTTTGTATAAGGCTATGGTCATAGCCATTGGTCACATAAGTGAGATATAGAGGAAATATCTAGAGCAACCAAGCTCCATTTCGAGGATCGTGACATGGAGTTTCGAGACACTTGATCACACAAATGTCGAATTGTCGAAAAGACGAAATGCGAAACACGGTTAGGCTCAGCTAGAGGTCACAACCTTTGGTCACATCGGCGAAAGATGGGGGAGGGAGTTAGTGAAGACAAGCTCCTTTTCAGAGTTTCAGGGGTTGGGAAATGGAGAGTACTAAAATCCTCCACCACGATGATCCCGAAATTCCGAAGAGCGGAATGCCGAAATGAATGCAAGACTAATGGAAGTCATTCAATGGTGCAGATGAAATTGAATCAAATCGAAGGGATATTGTTGCACGTCACAGTGTAACTGCCATAAACCACTGATGGTTTATGCCAAAGGACTCGAAGACACTTCAGGGTGATTGACAGAGGAGGTGAATAATCTCAAGGCATCTGCACATAGAATGTTGACTGTTCATGGAGGTGATTGACAGCTGGATGAGTGTTGGAGCCTGTAGCTGCAACAGAGTAGTTGAGATCGACTATAACAAAAGATGAAGAATATTAACTGCTGGTAATGCGAAGTAATTTGATCATGAAACCTAGTGATGATGGACAGATGGGATTAACAAGCAGAGAAGCTAAAGAGTTGCCATGATGAACAGGCAGAGCACTCGACATGCAGAGCATGCAGAACCATTGGACACAGTGCATGCACAAGATGCACAAAGAGCATAAGAAGGTTGAACAAAGAAGAGATCAGGGTTGTTGCGGTGGTGTGGGATGCATGTGTGAAGAAGGAGGTGGAGTGCAGCAACTGAAATGGATAGAAGACAAAAGGTGCATTGAATGGGAATGGTGCAGAAAGAAAAAGAGGCAGAAGAACAAAAAAGTGCAATGGATACGTGGAGGAAGACAGTGAGGAAGATAGAGCAGCGAAATCTTGCAGAACAATGATGAGATTGGTAAGATGTTGTTGAACACTATATCACTGTAATAAGTTTTAGTAATTCATATTCATAAACCAGGGTGGTAGGGAGGTGCTAGGGAGGACTAGTGTCCTCAGAGGTTCAAGTGGGTGCTTGAACACAGGGAGTTGTAGGTTCCATCTAGTTGGTACTAGAGAAACCAGGGAGTTGGTGCTAGAGAAACCAAGGAGTTGGTGCTTCCTTCTAGTTGGTGCTAGAGAAACCAAGGAGTTGGTTCTTCCTTGTAGTGGGTGCTAGAGAAAACAAAGAGTTGGTGCTCTCAGCAAGTTGCAGCTTGCAAAAATAGAGGTTGTAGCCTCACAATGAGTAGGTTCTCATATGTATGATAATGTAAATAATGTAAATAATTCTTATCATATAAAGAAGAAGAGGTTTTTACCCTTTATGGGTTTCCTCGGGAAATATCTGTCTCTATGTATCTCATATATGTGACTGATGCTAAATGTGCCATTGCTTATTTTCCTGCATTATTGTGATTATCATTAAGTGCCTTGTAAAAAATTTAAAAGAATCATATTTGTTTAAGCACTGTAACAACTGATTCACCCCCCCCTCTCAATTTTCCAACAACTGGTATCAGAGCCGACCCCTTTTGTTTAAGGGTAGATCCTAGAGCTTAAACATGTCAATCCATGAAGGAAATTCAACCAATAAGGCCCCTCTATTCAATGGAACAAACTTTGCCTTATGGAAAGTTAGAATGAGAACCTACATAATGTCTTTAGGTGCAGATGTCTTGGATGTGGTAGTTACTAGTTATGTAAAGCCAGTTGTACTAGCTAATAAGGATGACAAGCTAGAATTTATCTTCAACACTAAGGATATGAATGCTATCTTGAGTGGACTTGCAGAAGCAAAATTCGTAAAAGTTATGTATCTAGGAACTGCCAAAGAAATGTGGGACAAGCTCATTAGCAGTTATGAAGGTAATGAGAAGGTAAAGAAAACCAAGCTTCAAACCTACAGAATACAGTTTGAACAGTTGAAGATGAAGGAAGATGAAACTATTGGAAAATACTTTCTGAGAGTAGAAGAAATGGTAAATGCAATGAAAGCACTTGGTGAAAAAATTGAGGAACCCTCTTTAGTTCAGAAAATCTTGAGATCTCTCCTAGATAGGTTCAACCCGAATGTCTCTGATATAGAAGAACTTAATGATCTAAAAACCTTAGAGTTTGATCAACTTCTAGGAACTTTGATTGCATATGAAATGAGAATAGTTAAAGATAAACCCACCTCCAGAGAAGCATCATTTAAAGCAGATAAGAATGAGGATTCTGAGCCCGATGAAATTGAAGAAAAATTTGTGAAGAGACTGAAGAAGGGATCAAGCAAATACAAAGGTAAACTACCTTTCAAATGTTTCAACTGTGGTAGGATAGGTCATTTTGCAAATAAATTTCCCCACAAAGGAAAGGATTAGACATGTGATGATGCGGAGAAGTACAAACAAAAATTTCCTTAAAGAGAATAACTTTAAGAAGAAAAGTCTTTGTGTAAACAATGATGATGATCCTTCAGATGATGAAGACAATGAATCCTCTATTGAAGATAAAATAAATGAATTCATACTTATGGCCAAATAGGATTATGATAATAACAACACAGGGAGTGATGTTAATGAAGAAGAAGCTGTGGTTGACATGGAAGGAGAACTGATCAGTTCACTGGAAGAGATTGGCAGACTAAGAATCAAGAATAGAAAGCAAAGACAATTGCTGATACAGTTCGAGAAAGACAGTAAAAAACCTGATGAAGACCTTGTCCTACTAAAAGTAGAATTATAAGAGGCAAAGAAAATCAAAGACATTCTAAAATGACAATTATCAAAAAAGAAGGCAAGATGTGAAGCATTAGAACAAGAAGTAGTGAAAACTAGGAAAGAGATGGAGAAGTTTCAAGGCTTGTATAATCAGAATCTGTCAAGTATCAAAGCCTCAGAAGGATTAGCCACTATCTTAAATCAACAAAGGAATCCAAAGTTTAAAACCGGTTTGGGTTATGAAGAGGGATCAAGTAGTGGAAAGCCAAGAAACGAAGAACCCATCAAGTTTGTCAAATGTACAACCAATAACAACAACGAACCTGCAGAAACAAAGGAAGACAATCAACCACCCAGAACGAGTAAGGAAAAATATGCCAGAACTGAATCTGTAGAACAAAGAAATAATGCGCTCGCTGCTGAAAGATGTCATCAGCATGGAAGAAATCGATTTTCACAAAGAAGACAACCATTTCCCAGGTACAAAGAATTTTTCCATGGCTGTTGTTTATACTGTTCTAACTTTGGTCACAAAGCTGTAAATTGTTCTTTAAGACTTAGACACGAGCAATTAAGATTTCAAAGGAATAAATACTTCCCACAAAAAAGAATGATACAACCAAGTAACAATCCTTCACAGACTACAAATTGCCAAATTAAGTCTAGAGACATGCAACTAAGGAGGCCAAGAAATAATCAAGAGTCAATGAGTAGAAAACATTGCAACAATAAGTTTGACCTATTTAATAATGAGATTGAATGCTACACCTGTCATAACTTTGGACATAAATCTATTGACTGTCGGTTAAGGAACTATGAACCAGATTCGAAATCCTCTGCTGAAAATGTCAAGTTTTGGAAGAAGAAGGAAAGTGACAAGTGTGGATTAGTATTGTCCACTCAAAGAAAAACGAACCCTTGGTATATAGACAGTGGATGCTCCAAGCACATGACAGGAGACAAAGGCAAGTTTCTATCTCTAAGTGAAAGCAAATCAGGAAACGTAACCTTTGGAAATGATGCTCCAGGGAAAATAAAGGGCAAAGGGATGGTGAGCTTAAGTAATGGATAAGGAAAATCCCAAGATGTTCTACTTGTAGATGGGCTGAAACATAATCTACTTAGTGTAATTCAAATGTGTGACAGAGGATGTGAAGTGGTGTTCACGTCCAAGGACTGCAAGATAAAATCTGTAACCTCAGGACAAGTGGTGGCCAAAGGCATAAGGACAGAAAATAATGTATATGTGCTGAAAGAAAATAGAGAAGAATGTCATCTAAGAAGACATGATGAAAGATGGCTATGGCATAGAAGACTTGGAAATCTAAACTTTGACCACTTAATCAAACTCAAAAAACTCGAGGCAGTAAAAGATATTATGAGAATATCAAAGCCCCAAGATTCAATGTGTAAACCCTGTCAAGTAGGGAAGCAAAACATGACACATTTTAAGTCCAAGATCTTTACTTCAACATAGAAACCACTCCAACTAGTTCATATGGATTTATGTGGACCATCAAGACAGGAAGGCATAGGGAAAGAAAACTACTTCATGCTGATTATCGATGATTACTCTAGACTTACTTGGGTTGCCTTTCTCAAGGAAAAGGCTGAAGCATTTGAGAAGTTTAAAATATTTAAGGCTTTAACTGAGACTCAAACAGGAAAGAGGTTAAAGGAAGTATGATCAGACCAGGGAGGAGAGTTTATGTCAAGAGACTTCAAGGAATTCTGCGATGAGCATGGGATCAAGAGAGAGTACACAATCCCAAGACCTCCACAACAAAATGGAGTTGTTGAGAGGAAAAACAGAACAGTGCAGGAGATGGCCAGGTCAATGATGAATGAGAAGAACGTTGGCCAAACCTATTGGGTAGAAGAAATACACACAACAGTCCATGGTCTTAATAAATATCACCTCAGACCATAAAGTGACAAGATACCTTATGAATTGTGTTTTGGGAGACCTGCTTCAATTAAACACTTCAAAGTCTTTGGGAGTAAATGCTACATAAAAAATAATGATGAGAACCTCGACAAATATGATGATAGGGCTGATGAAGGTATATTCTTAGGGTATGCTACAAATAGTAAAGGATATAGATGCTATAATAAGAGGCCTCATAAAATGGTTGATTGTATTGATGTAAAAGTTGATGAAGGAATCCCAACAAGAGAGATGTATAGTAATGAGTCTTCTACAGAAGACACAACTAAATATGAAGATGAATAGGTCTAAGAATCAAAAAACAAAGACTCTGAATTAGATGAAGATTCAGACACTCAGACAGACTCAAATTAACAGTCAACTTCAAATTCCTCCTCCAGAATCATTCAAAAGAATCATCCTGCAAGTCAGATAATTGGAGAAAAAGACAAAGGTGTACAAACCAGGAGAAAGCTAATAAAAAACACTAAACTGTCTCATATAGCCTTCATATCCATGTTGTAACCCAAGAATTTTAATGAAGCTAGCAAAGATGACCACTGGGTTAAAGCAATGAATGATGAACTTGATCAGATTGAGAAAAACAATACGTGGGAGATGGTTCATAGACCTGAAGATAAAAATGTCATTGGCTCCAAATGGATTTGTAAGAATAAGTTGAATGAGCAAGGACGAGTTGTCAGGAACAAAGCAAGGTTAGTCTGTAAAGGATATGCTCAGATAGAAGGACTGGATTTTGATGAAACATTTGTGCCCGTAGCAAGATTAGAAGCTATCAGAATGTTTCTTTCCTATGCTTGTCATAAAAGGTTTAAAGTCTATCAAATGGATGTCAAGTCAGCTTTTCTAAATGGATATTTAAGTGAAGAAGTCTATATGGAACAACTAGAGGGTTTCAAACTGTCTGATAACCCTGACTTAGTATGCAAGCTGAAGAAATATTTATATGGGTTAAAACAAGCCCCTCAAGCTTGGTATCACAGACTGGATACGTATCTCAAAGACAAAGGGTTCAAGAGAGGAACAACTGACAACAATCTATATATTAAAACAAAGGATAATAATTTGCTCATCATATTGTTCTAGGTAGATGACATCATCTTCAGATGTAATAAGGATCCATTGGTACAATGGTTTTCTTCTTCCATGGAATCTGAGTTTGAAATGTCCATGATAGGAGAACTTTCATTTTTTCTTGGTCTGCAAATTACTCAGAGGTCTGAAGGGATGTTCATTTCTCAAGAAAAATATCTAAGAGAAATGTTGAAAAGATTTCAAATGGAAGACTCCAAACTTGTGGGTACACCTATGGTTACTAGATGCAAATTAAGCAAGAATGATGACTCACCTGATGTTGATCAAAGATCATATAGGTCAATGATAGGCAACTTGTTCTAGATCACAACATTCCACCCATATATAATGCATGTTGTTGGAATGGTAGGAAGATTTCAGTCTGCACTTAAACAGAGTCATTTGCAAGTTGTCAAAAGGATATTCAGGTATTTGAAAGAAACAATGACTTATGGTCTGTGGTATCCTAGAAATCAGAATTTCTAGTTAACTGCTTATTCAGATGCAGATTGGGAAAACTATGTTGATGAGAGAAAAAGCACCAGTGGAGGAGCATTCTTCCTGGGTGACTCATTAGTAGCATGGCTTAGTAAAAAGCAAGGTTCCATTTCTTTATCAACCATAGAGGAAGAGTACATTGCTGCTACTACCTATTGCACTCAAGTATTATGGATGATTCAGACACTTGTAGACTTGGAGGTAAAATACGCTACACCGATCCCAATTCATTATGATAACACTAGTGCCATCAGTGTGTCTAAGAATCCTGTATTCCACTCCAAGACCAAGCATATTCCCATAAAATACCATTTTCTGAGAGAGAAAGTCACCAATCAGGTTGTTCAGGTTCAGTACATTCCAACCATAGAACAAATAGAAGACATCTTTACTAAACCCCTAGCTAAGACCCCTTTTGAATATCTCCGACAGAAGCTGGGTGTCATCTCGTTTCACACCTAAGAGAGTCCATCCTGTTAGGGGGATTCTTATATTGATTGCATATCTGATACCTCCTAAAAATATTGCAACAGCTCAGGGGGAGCATGCTTTCTTTGACATTGATGTAAAAGGGGGAGAAAAGAACAGGTCTGGGTGCCTTTGTTTCCATCAATGCCAAAGGGGGAGATTGTTGGCATGTTTTACAGGCAGTGTATGCTTGTCATTGATTGAAAGTACAACAACGATGATGGCTTGAGTATAGGAAGGATGTGCCAGGAGGGCACCAAAAGTCTTTTGGGAAGACATTGCAGAGCAAGCTCGACAAGATCAGATTATGCAGCGATGGATCTCATTGAAGATTTCCCTATGAACGTCAGATATGAGCCCGAGGTCCGACCGGCGTTGGATCCAGGAGAACTTACACGCTCTTTAACGAGCAAGGTGAAATGCGAAACCCCGAAAAATCACCTCAACAAAGACTCAATTTCAGAGTTTCAGTTACCGGGAGATGGAGAAGTCAAGAGTCGAGACTCTCCAACACAGGAGTCTCGAAGTCACAAAATGCAAAATCCCAAAATCGCAAAATAGGCGCATCACTCGAAGTTTCATCTACCGGAGTTTCGGATACCGGGAGATAGGGATGTCACAGACTCTCGTCATCAGGAGTCCTGAAGTGCCAAAATGCGAAATCCTGAAACCCGAAAAAAAGCACATCACTCGTAGTGTTGGATACTAGGATTTCGGTTACCGAGAGATGGTGATGTCAGAGACTCGCATCATTAGGAGACCCGAAGTGTCGAAATGCGAGAACCTGAAACAGGCGCATCACTTGGAGTGTTGGATACCGGGATTTCGGTTACTAGGAGATGGATATGTCAGAGACTCACATCATCAGGAGTCCCAAAGTGCCAAAATGCGAAAACCTAAAACAAGCACATCACTTGGAGTATTGGATATCGGGATTTCATATATCGGGAGATGGAAATAACAAAGACTCTCATCATAAGGAGTCCCGAAGTTGCGAAACCTGAAGTTGAGAAATGATAAAAACTCCATACCGGAGTTTCAGATACCGGGAGTAGGAGGAGTCAAGAGTAAAGACTCTTCATCAGAGGAGTCCCGAAATCGCGAAACCCAAAGTTGCGAAATGTCACAGACAAGCTCCGTTTCATAGTTTCGGGCACTGTGACATGGAGAGTCAAGAAATTTTACCACGGGAATACCGAAATGCCGATTCGCCGAAATGAGAAATGCTGGAGTACTAGACCGTTGATATGACTCCATTTTGGAGTTCTGAATATCGGGAATTGAAGTGTCGAAACACTTCACCACAGGAGTACCGAAATGCCGAAGTGCCAAAACACGAAATTGCGAAATGCAACTTTTTGAATAAGGCTATGGTCACAGCCATTGGTCACATCGGCGAGAGATAGAGGAAAGGGCTAGAGAAACCAAGCTCCATTTCGGGGATCACGATATGGAGTGTCGAGACACTTGATCACACGGATGTCGAATTGCCGAAAATCCGAATTGTGAAACACGGTTAGGCTCAGCTAGAGGTCACAACCTTTTGTCACATCGGTGAAAGATGGGGGAAGGAGTTAGTGAAGACAAGCTCCTTTTCAAAGTTTCAGGGGTCAGGAAATGGAGAGTACTAAAATCCTCCACCACGGTGATCCTGAAATGTCGAAGAGCGGAATGTTGAAATGAATGCAAGACTAATGAAAGTCATTCAACGATGCAGATGAAATTGAATCAAATTGGAGGGCTACTGTTGCACGTTACAGTGTAACTGCCATAAACCACTGATGGTTTCTGCCAGAGGACTCAAAGACGCTTCAAGGTGATTAACAGAGGAGGTGAAGAATCTCAAGGCATCTTCATGTAGAACACTGACTCTTCATGGAGGTGATTGACAACTGGATGAGCGTTGGAGCCTATAACTTCAATATAGTAGTTGAGCTCGACTGCAACAAAAGATGAAGAATCTTAATTGCTGGTGATGCGAAGTAATTTGATCATGACACCTAGTGATGATGGACACATGGGATTAACAAACAGAGAAGTTGAAGAGTTGCCATGATGAACAGGTAGAGCACTCGATATGCAGAACCATTGGACACAGGGCATGCACAAGATGCACAAAGAGCATAAGAAGGTCGAACAAAGAAGAGATCAGGGTTGTTGTGGTGGTGTGGGATGCACGTGTGAAGAAGGAGGTGGAGTGCAGCAGTTGAAATGGACATAAGACAAAAGGTGCATTGAATGGGAATGGTGTAGAAAGAACAAGAGGCAGAAGAACAGAAAAGTGCAATGGTTGCGTGCAGGAAGACAGTGAGGAAGACAGAGCAGCGAAATCTTGCAGTAAAGTGATGAGACTGGTAAGTTATTGTTGAACACTATATCACTGTAATAAGTTTCAGTAATTCATATTCATAAACCAGGGTGGTAGGGAGGTGCTAGGGAGGACTGGTGTCCTCATAGGCTCAAGTGGGTGCTTGAACACAGGGAGTTGTAGGTTCCGTCTAGTTGGTACTAGAGAAACCAGGGAGTTGGTGCTTCCTTCTAGTTGGTGCTAGAGAAACCAGGGAGTTGGTGCTTCCTTCTAGTGGGTGCTAGAGAAAATAGAGAGTTGGTTCTCTTAGCAAGTTGCAGCTTGCAAAAACAGAGGTTGTAGCCTCACAATGAGTAGGTGCTCATATGTATGATAATGTAAAGAATGTAAATAATTCTTATCATATAAAGAAGAAGAGGTTTTTACCCTTTATGGGTTTCCTCGGGAAATATCTGCCTCTATGTATCTCATATATGTGACTGATGTTGATTGTGTCATTGCTTATTTTCCTGCATTATTGTGATTATCATTGAGTGCCTTGTAAAGAATTTAAAAAAAGCATAATTGTTTAAGCACGGTAACAACTTATTCACCCCCCCCCCCTCT
>ML789652.1:209539-226226 GCA_009831015.1 Picea engelmannii
ATCTTGAAAGGTGGTTTACAAACCTTTTTCTGAAACATCACTCTTGATTATAATAAAACATATAAGTCTCAATTGATTTAATATATATACAAAGCCATAGAATACAACAATAATTTTATGTTAAGTGGATTTTGTAATTCCTTTCAAGTGGGAGGGCCCCAAATTCAAAGGTCCCATCTTCTTTCTAATAATAAGTTGTTTCACATCTAATGATTTTACAAATACAAAGAACCCAAATTCGGGGCCCACAAATTGCATGCAAAATGTTCATACGTTGATATTAAAGTGTTTGGATATTGTCTGCATCATAGGGTCGGGTAGACATGCTCAATCCTTTGGAGGAGAGGCACCATTATTACCATTCTCATTTCCTATGGAAGTTATGTTAAAAGTGGTGTTCACAAAATGGAAAAAAGTTAATTTGACTCACTTTACCCTTATGGACTTACAAAACATGTAAACAAATGTAAAATAAAATTAATTTCCCCTCTAAAACATTAAAAAATAATAATACATTATTAAACGATATATAATTTTATTGGAAAAAAAATGCACAATCAGTATTTGTTTTTAAAAATAAATATATAAAACACATACATAAACTTCAAAAAGGTTAGAAAAAAGACATTTAGGTAGGAGTAGAGAGTGGAAATGCAGTTAATACAATGAAGCTTCCTCCAATCTAAATCAACAAAATTTTGAAAGTAAATAGTAGCCACAACTTGAACTAATTATTTTAGAAAGAGTCATCATCTTAAAAGAAATTTGGATGTCATTGTGCTCAATAGAAACTCTATTATAGTACTTTGTTGGTTAGAAGCATATAATATTGTGCTGGTTGGAAATATATGATACTACATTGATTGGAAATACAACATTAGCAAATCCTTTCAATTTCATATTAGAAAGAAAAAATAATTTTATAATCCTTTTAATTGTCTTGTTACGAAGGTACAAAACAATGACACCTGGATTATAAATTTTGTATACAAGATTGGAAGATAAGCTAAATGTTATTTTCAGTTGTAGTTTAATGTAATTCATCTCTACATCATTTGGACTCAAACATAGAGATTTACCTCTTTTGCTCCTAAAAAGAAAAAGGTATGATCAACTAGTGTTCCACTAGTCACCTTTAATGATGCAACCACCCTACCATAGCAATAGCAACTATAGTTGAAATGCAAAAGGTGCAACCACCCTACCATAGCAATAGCAACTGTAGGTGAAATGAAAAATTGGATAACCACATCCTTAATACCAACATAGTGATAACTTTAAAGAAACATGAATAACATCATTATATCTTAGTATTTAAATATATTTCATTGATTGACAAGTTGTGGCTTTGTTACACGGGATGCTTTGAAAAATATCCAAAATAATCAATTGCACGCAAACCTGAATATCATCATTGAAGATTGGATGAGTTGTCCAATGTTTTTCCAATAACTCAAACGTATTGTGATTGGAAAATTGTTTGAACTATCGTGAGAATGTACAATATCATTTAGTCAATAAATTTTGCATGTTTTTACTTTGGAGGGGTTTGCTTTGTCTATTGCAAATATAGTGCAAGCACAAACCGACTTGTTAAATTGTAAAATCTTAATATATTTATTCATTTATAATCTTCCTACATGGTTGCAATAACTGGAATTTTCCTATCCCAAAGCATCTATGATCAAAGTACCAACATAATGCTAAAATGTGGCTATTACACAAAGTAAATGTGTTTATACACGTCACTATTACAATCATTGTTTAGCAACTAACCCAGATAAGAACTTTTCTCCCTTCTTTTGTTTGACAAGGCACATGAAATCATGAAGAAAATCACAATATTCCTATGACGCATAGAGACAATCATCAGTTGCAAGATATTTTTTCCATGAGAACTAAAGTAAATAAATTAAACAACTACTAGTTCATTCAAATAGAAGAAAACCTAGCTAATAATGCACTTTTGTTTTGGACACCAATATGCAATTAATCATTTAAGATATTTTCATTGTTAGTCCCAACATCAATTGTTAGTGGAAGACATTGTTCACATACTGGTAGAGTAGTCAAGAGAATAAGAATACAAAATAATCGGTTGAATATAAGGAATAAGAAACATGCAATGGTGGGTGCAAAACATTTTTCTCAGTGACATGGATACATCATAGAAGAAATTAAGTGTTGAAAAGTCAACAAGAAACATGTGTCTAATTTACTTTTCCCTTAAATAAATTGGACAATAAATATTAATCTATTATTTCATTCATAACTGAGTGAGTTGGATTTGTAACATAATTATAAGTGTAGTTAAGTGAGTTAAGATCAATTGTACTAGTTGTAACTAAACATGCACTAGTGAGAGTTCAGTTAATCAGTGAAATCACATGCAACTAAAGATTCACCATGGTTAACTACATGCATGTCAGATCCAGTGGAGACCCAGTTGAGATAACAGGTGAAAGGGACAGTTTGGCTATCAGTTGTGATTTGATCACACATGCAGTGGATATGCTTATGAGCATGTGTAAACTAGGTAATTCGTTAATGATTTGATCATTGTGAGAATTCGAATTGCGAATATTTGTGCAAAGGAGGCAAGTTGTCTGGACACAGGAATTGGCACATGTATTTGTTGATTTGTGTATGACAGTGTGAGACGATTGTATTGTACTGAGAGCTCTTGGATTAGAGTTTTGTATGAGATTGTTTCATGATTCATTATATACATAATATATGATAGTGGGGTTTTTAGCTTTACGCTTTCCCGGTAAAACGTCTGTGTTATGTGTTATTGATATTTCACTTTGTGATTGTGGTTTAATTTTCCACAAGAATAATAGTAGAAGCGATTCTGTATTTAACAGTGGCGTATAATTGTTAGATCAGGAGAATCGCATGAAACACTTAATTTGTATTGAAAATTCTACATGGTATCAGAGCGACGGAGGCCACGGAGCTACGAAAGTGAGGTGCGAACATAATTTCATTCTCGCAGGTCTCGTCTCTAGTAGGGTACGAACGTTAGTACTGTAGACTATGGCCAGTTCTCAGAGAAGAAATTCTTACACCTTAGACAAAGGAGAGGTGCGAACTTCAAGGTTATTCTCGTAGGCTGCTTAAGGGAGAAGTGCAGACTCCCCTCACCCTACAGTGAAGCAAGGTGCAAACTTCCCAGGCAAGTTCACAGGCTATACATAGGCAGGGTGCGAACTTCCCTCGGGCTACTCTTAGGTGGGGTGCGAACCTCCCATGGAAGAGGGATTGCAGCAATTGAGTTTTGGTGGTTGGATAACATTCAAATTTGCAAGATTTTCTTGGTACAACACTTGATTCAAGATCAAAAATGTCTTTCAATGGCTTGAGGTTGGAGTATGCACTCGAGGGAAGCTCTAACTACATTGCTTGGAAGGACAATATGGAAGTAGTACTCGAAGACAATGGCTTGAAGGGTTACATTGACAACGATGTTCCTAAGCCGGATGCGACAGACATTGCAAATCTTGATGCATGGAAAAATAAAATGGCAAAGGCGAGGAGGATTCTATTGGAGGGAGCACGAGACCACATTGTCTCAAGTCTCCATGGGAAAGCCACACCACATGCAATGTGGAAGGTTTTGATAGATCTATTCCAAAACAGTAGCGACCATAGGAAATTGGTGCTCAAAGATAAACTCAGGAAGATCAAGATGGAGAAAGGCGGCACCATTCCAAAATATCTCACAAAGTTTGTCCAATGTCAGGATGAGCTTGGAAGTGTGGGAATAAAAGTCACTTCTGATGATTTGGTGAGCTTGGTGCTCCTAGGGCTTCCTAAGAGTTGTCACAGTTATCAAGACTCTGTCAATGGAAGGGAAAAATTGCCAGATTGGGAACGATTATGGTCAGATCTAGTGCAAGAGGAGTTCAGGTGGAACACCAGAGATGGATCTTCATCAAAGCGTGATGATGAAGAGGATTGTGCTTTGACTGCCAAGGAAAGGAAAGGGAAAGGGAAGAAATTCCATCCAAAATCCGAGTCTAAAGTCAAGAAGTTGGATTTGTCCAAAATGAAGTGTTTTTACTGTCACGAACATGGGCATCTCGCTACTAACTGTCCGCATAAGAGGAAGAACAAGATGGTTGTTGGATCTGCAACTGGTGAGGCTCTTGTCTCACAATTTGAGCTTGACTTCTCTTTGATCGCATGCATGGATTCAAGTGCATTGGGATCGATGTGGTATTTGGATAGTGGCGCTTCCTTCCACATGACAGGAGATAAAGAGTCTTTCATTGACTTGCAAGAGAAAGATCTCAGAATGCATATAGAGATGGGCAATGATGGACGATACAGTACAATTGGTATTCGTACCATTAACTTTTAGAGGGAGTCAAGTAAACCATTTCAATTGAAAAATGTTATGCATGTTCTAGGTCTGAAGAAAAACCTGGTCTCAGTCGCAATGTTGGAGGACAGAGGCTATGATGTTGTTTTTAGCAGTGGTAAAACCTACTTGCAACATAAAGGAATGGGTCAAGTCAAGAAGATAGGGATTCGAGTTAAGAATATCTACATGCTATAGGTAGATGGCTGTAGTGCCATGATAGGCAAGGCAAAAACAATGGTGAGCCGGGATGAGGGCGAATTATGGCACAGTCGATTGGGCCATCTTCATCATGGAGCCTTGAAGATCATGCAACAAATATCTACTGGAATTCCAAGGGGAACACTTGCTCAGTTAGATCAGTGCAAGGGGTGCACCCTGGGGAAGTATGTAAAGTCCACCTTTCATGAAAAGGAGAACCGTGCTTCGGTGATCCTGGAGAGAATTCACACGGATGTGTGTGGACCATTCTCGATTACTTCAATAGTAAAACACTGGTATTATGTTATTTTTGTTGATGACTTTTCTCATAAATTTTGGATATTCTTCATGCAGAAGAAGGATCAAACATTCTCAAAGTTCTGTGAGTTTAAAGAATTAGTGGAGAAAGAGTTGGGGAAGCAAGTGAAGGCTCTAAGGAGCGATAATGGTGGAGAATACATCTCTAACGAATTCAAAGACTTCTGTAGTAGAGAAGGAATTCAAAGAGAACTCATAGCGCCTCATAACCCGCAACAAAATGGGGTCACGGAGAGAAAGAACAGAACGATCGTGGGTGCAACATGAGCGATGTTGCATGATCAGGGCCTACCAATACATTTGTGGGTAGAATCATGAAATACTATATTTTATGTGCGGAACCGTTTTCCTCATAGAGTACTTTGCATGAGTACACCTGAAGAAGCTTTTACTGGTAAGAAACCTGATGTTTCTCATTTTAAAATTTTTGGCTGATCTGTTTATGTGCATGTGACCAAGGATGCCAGGAAGACGATGGAACCGACTGCTGAAGTTGGGATATTTGTGGGGTACACAGAAACACCCCATAATTATCGTGTGTATATTCCGAACAATAAGATGACTGTTATGCGACGGGATATAAAATTCGATGAGGGGAAAGCCATGCGGTTGTCGCTTGAGAGGGAGCTAGACTTGCATGCAGAAGAGGAATTGTTGGTTCCCAAAGATGAGTCTCAAGATGTGGATCAACCACATGAATAGGTTCATGGAGTGGAGGAAACCACTCAAGCAAAGCCATCCATCATAAATGGCAGAAATCACACCACGGAAGCTGATAGATTGAGACTAGATGCTGCACAGAATGTAGGAGCCCCTACTTCACAACGTAGACAAAGACCGTCTCCTGATCGATTTGTTGGATACATGTCTCTCATGAGCAAATGTATTGTGACTGAACCATCTTCCTTTTAGGAAGCAGTGCAGGACCCCACTTGGGTTGATGCTATGGTATATGAGTATGACTCCATTGTCAAAAACAATGCATGGGAAATTGTCCCAAGACCGATTGATAAATTAGTGGTAGGATCAAGATGGATCTACAAGGTAAAGAAAGTTGCTGATGGGAGTGTGGAGAAATACAAGGCCAAGTTTTTGGCCTGGGGATTCTCACAGATTGAGGGGATAGATTATGATGAGACCTTTGCACCTGTCGCAATGTACTCTTCCATAAGATCCATCCTTGCACTCTCAACGCAGATGGGCTAGCACATTCATCAGATGGATGTAAAAATTGTGTTCCTCAATGGGATCATTGAGGAAGAAGTGTACATTGATCAACCAGAAGGTTTTGAGACCTTTGACATAGAGTCCCATGTGTGCAGACTCAAGAGAGCATTGTATGGGCTGAAGCAAGCACCCCGTGCTTGGTACACTCGGATAGAAAACTATTTCACCAGATTGGGCTTCACCAAAAGTGAAGCGGATGCAAACCTATACCAAATTGTGGTGGAGGGAAAGATTTTAATCATTGTTCTTTATGTTGATGATTTAATATTGACTGGTGATGAGCAGTTGATACACTCATGCAAGGATGACCTTGCAAAGGAGTTTGAGATGAAGGATTTGGGCCTTCTTCATTATTTCCTTGGATTGGAAATATGGCAGCGAGATGGTGAACTTTTTGTGTGTCAAGGAAAGTATGCAAGGGAGATATTGGGTAAGTTTCACATGGAGGGATGAAAGCCCATGGATACTCCTCTTCCAGGAAACTGGAGGAAAGAGGATGCTACTTATGGAGAAGTAGTGGATGCTACTGTATATAGACAGTTAGTGGGTTCGCTAATGTATTTAGTGAACACAAGACTAGACATTTGCTATGCGGTTAACCAACTAAGTCAAGTGATGGTTAAGCCTACCAATCTCTTTTGGAAGGCAGGTAAGCATGTCCTGAGATATCTGAAGGGCACATCTGAGTATGGATTATGGTACAGACAAACGAATGAGGTGAAGTTGCATGGCTTCATAGATGCAGATTGGGCAGGCATCCCAACGGGCATAAAGAGCACATCAGGAGGGATATTTAGTATCGGATCTACAATTGTTTCTTGGTACAACAGGAAACAGAGATCCGTGGCACTTAGTTCAACGGAAGCAGAATACATGGAAGCGAGTCAAGATGCATGTGAGGCTATCTGTATGAGAAATATCTTTGTTGGTTTGTTTGGTTCTCATTTAGATCCGATAGTGATTTATTGTCATAATCAGAGTTGCATTAAACTCTCGATTAATCCTGTGTTTCATGACAGATCTAAGCATATACATATCCGGTATCATCATCTCAGATATTGTGTGCAGCAGAAGATCATGTTGCTTCAATACATTCCTACGGAAGATCAGGATGCAGACATTCTGACGAAGGCGCTCACCAGGAGCAAATTCGAATATCATAGAGACGGTATTGGGGTGAAGGATAATCCCTTTCTTGTTGAGAGGGAGTGTTGAAAAGTCAACAAGAAACATGTGTCTAATTTACTTTTCCCTTAAATAAATTGGACAATAAATATTAATCTATTATTTCATTCATAATTGAGTGAGTTGGATTTGTAACAGAATTATAAGTGTAGTTAAGTGAGTTAAGATCAGTTGTACTAGTTGTAACTAAACATGCACTAGTGAGAGTTCAGTTAATTAGTGAACTCACATGCAACTGAAGATTCACCATGGTTAACTACATGCATGTCAGATCCAGTGGAGACCCAGTTGAGATAATAGGTGAAAGGGACAGTTTGGCTATCAGTTGTGATTTGATCACACATGCAGTGGATATGTTTATGAGCATGTGCAAACTAGGTAATTCGTTAATGATTCAATCATTGTGAGAATTCGAATTGCAGAGATTTGTGCAGAGGAGGCAGGCTGTCTGGACATAAGAATTGACACATGTATTTGCTGATTTGTGTATGACAGTGTGAGACGATTGTATTGTACTAAGAGCTCTTGGATTAGAGTTTTGTATGAGATTGTTTCATGATTCATGATATACATAATATATGATAGTGGGGTTTTTAGCTTTACGTTTTCCCAGTAAAACGTCTTTGTTATGTGTTATTGATATTTCACTTTGTGATTGTGGTTGTGATCGTGGTTTAATTTTCCGCAAGAATAATAGTAGAAGCGATTCTATATTTAATAGTGGCGTATAATTGTTAGATCAGGAGAATCGCAGGAAATACTTAATTTGTATTGAAATTTCTACATTAAGGAGCTTTAAAATATACAACATACAAGTTTCTTAGTAGACTAAACTACTACAAAAGGAATCAATATACCAATTTTATCGAATGCATAGGTAAATGTTTATATTTGCACAAATTATCATATGTTTAAACAATAAATTATAGATTCTTGTGATGAATATTGATGAAAGAAAAACTCCACCAAGGGAAGTGTATAGAGTTGTTGATCCTCAAACATGTTAAGTCTTTTGTAAACTCTCTCTTCTATGTTCCTTTTCCATACTTAGAAATTTTTTGCATTTGTCATAGGTTCACGAGGTATCTTCGCTATTTTTCAACTTTCATGGTCCCCAAAATACACCATCACGTTCCACCACCTTCATTTTACACCCTTAGAAATTTTTCCAAACATTCCACCATGGGTCTAAGGCATTTTCCCGATTCACTTGTCTATCACTACAACCCCTCCATCCGATCGATTCTTCATACTTAGTCAATTTCTCAAAATATCACCGTGGATCCATGATGATTCTTCTCCGCCATACCCACCGACCCAACATACTTCATTAGCTCCGCAACGTTTCAACACTTAGTCAATTTTTAAGCTTTATTGTGGGCCACGGTAATTTCATGATTCTTCCATACATACCCCCGATCCTGTTGTTCCAATTCTTTCTTATACTTAGTGAATTTATTGAAATCTCATCGCGGTTCCGCGAGTCCATGATGATTTCATTATTTCTCTACATACTCTCGATTCCAACCCCCCGTCGTTCTCATATCCTTCCATCCCGATTCTTCCCTATGGTAATCCACATCCTATCTTGTCACAAACACCAATGTACATTTAATGTAAATATTACAGAAATAACAAATGAGTTAAGTGTTAAAAGACCATTATTAATGACAATATTCTCGAGACAATCCTTCATCAATTCTAAATTTGATTCATATTAGAGTTCCTTTGAATCAAGTGTTCTGAATTATATTATGATAAAAAGGTTTTCTTTGGTAATAACATTTTGAAAAGAACTGTGCATTAATTTGTCAACTTGATTAAGCATGACCACCAAAATAAGGGAACAATTCCGCGTGTTGGGTATATTTTTTTTTCCTCGGGAAATGTGTCACATTTTTGCCTCATTTTTTTGTGTTGCCTCGATTTTTGTGTCCTTTGTTGGGTGGTTTTTAGGCACATAGTTTTTGCCGATGGTTTTCTATTTCCAGTTAAGGAATTAGGGTTGTTGACTAATCCAAGTCATTGGGTTAGGGTTTTGGATGTCGTTGGCTCCTATATGTAGATTGTATTGTAAACAATGTATCACTATGTATGAATATAGAATATGTTGGTTTTCTTGGTTTGGATTTCCACGGGAAAAATATCTATGTAATGTTTGTATTTTCCATTGTATCTTTTTTTAATCTTTTACTGAAAATATGTTTGCAGTAAATATCGTACAACGTTCAAATATACATTTGGTATCAGAGCTTTGTTGGCTTCAGGGGGACGCCTTTGTGGTCAAGGGATTGGCTCAAAACTGTGATAATTCTTGTTACAGTGAGAGATCTGTGGTATTGATTTTTCAGGTGAAAAGAAATGGTGAGAAATTTGAAAATGGAGATCGAGAATTTTAATGGGAAAAGTTTTGAGCTATGGAATCTCAAGATGGAAGATTTGTTGGTGGAAAGAGATTAGTGGATCACGTTATATCTAGGTACTCCACCTATAGGAACTTCAATAGATGATTGGAAAAATTGGGATCGGAAAGAGAAGAGCACAATCCAACTGTCTCTCAGATTTAGTATTACTGAATGTGTCAGAGGAAGATACAACCAAGGATTTATGGGATACGTTGGGGAAGTTGTATCAATCTAAGTTCATGGTAAAGAAAATATTCTTGAGAAAGAAGTTGTATAACCTGAGGATGAGAGATGGAGACTTGGTGGCATAGAATTTGAACGCCTTCAATACTGTGGTAATTTAGTTAGTATCTATTGAGATTAAAATTTCAGATGAAGATAAGTGTATCAGTTTACTGTGTTCTTTACCAAACTCGCGGGATAGTCTAGTTGTGGCCATAGGTAGTAATACAACTGCCTTGAAGTTTGATGAAGTGGTCTCATCCTTGTTGTCGGAGGAGATGAGATGGAATAATATGGAAGGACAGAGAACAAACACATTATTTGCAAGAGGATGCTCCCAAGAAATAAATAGATCTAAGTTCTCAAGTGGGAGATCTAAGTCCTTGTATGGGAGAGAAGATGAGTCAATCATCAAGCTTGTATGGGAGAGAACTTATCATTGTATTAGAAATCAAGAGAGGTGGTTATTGTTGTTTTGATATTAATGAAATGTTGATTATTCTTTTTGATCCATTGAGCATTCATATCTGATTTAGTCCCAGTTGCATTTCCCAATTTTGGAAGGGCCCCTTGATATAGGTAATGCCCTGTTATTTCCATTTTGTTTTATAGATTAGCTTTGTGTGATTATTTCATTTCAATTCTAGTTTGATTGTTGTTCCTTTCATTTTATTTCAGCTCTTTTCTTTACATTAGGTGATAGTTATTTTATTTTAGTCATTATGGTGACAATTATTATGGTTACCGTTATTTGATTTCAGTTAGTTTGAATTTTTATTTGTTGTATTCCTTTTATGCTAATACAAGTCCAAGGATTCTGGCTTGTTACAATGATTGGAACTCTTGAGAGTTGAACTCATCATTGAGAGAGTACATGAACACTTGGGTGGAAGAGAGTACCTTGAGCCTTGCTTAGGAGAAGCTCTTAATAGGCCAATACATGGTTCTGATTTGATTCTTTTGTTATTTTATTCTAGACAATTGCATATGTTAAAATGAATGGAAAGAATCTCCCCGAGTCATAATTGCACAGAGACAAATAATCTGAATGCAAGAGTGTAGTTCCACCAATAAAGACTTGTCACATTTGACATAGTAATTTGCATCTTTAGTTTGTGAGTTTATAAATTCCATCATTTACCTTTCTAAGATCATCATTCCAATATTAGGTCAGTAACATTTTAAAATATTTCAACTCTTTTGTTGACTGATTTGGGTTGTAGCTCGGATGGTATGCATTCTTATAAAAGTTAAAGTTTGGTAATTAGAACTCATTTAGTTTCATAAGTTAATCATCTCTCAGGTGCATGAACACTTAAACCTCAAGTGAAAGATTGAAATAAGTGTCATTAATGAAACCTCGAACTAATGAACTAATTATTGTTCATAGGTTTAATTCCCAGTCTTGAGTATCTTGGTTCACTCATACATTGAAGTCTTAAGCATTCATTGATTAAACGATATCTCATAAGAAAACATATTTATGCGTAGATCAAACATATGGACATAGTATGCATTTCCCTTGTTCATCTTGATATAAATCTGTGAATGAAAGATTAAGATGTCTGGAATTTCCTTTTGACTTCCTTAGATTGCTTTATGATTTGAATACAATTTTTCTTTTTGGATTGGTATCCCTAGTGATAGGTCATTTGATTTCATTTATTGCACTCTAAAGTGTGTTTTTCCAACATTATTTGCTAACATGGTCTAGCATAGACTAGAATAGGCTTTGTTATTGCATTTCATGTGCTTGCACCTTGAAGTCTATGAACTACCAGATCGATGATTTAATGTCGGGGATTTATACATATAAATAACCCCACAATATGGTTTATCTTTTTTCATATGAAACTAGGCTTCCATTCTCTCTTTATATCCTCTTTTTGTCATGCCCGATCCCTCACATCGAGTGATATTGTAACGCCCCTGTTTCCCCCATCTTGTAATTAATCATAAAATAGGATTACCATTCTAAGGCATTTGGACAATGTAAATGTATTATTGTTAAACTACCCATAATTGACTGTTGGGGGGTGAAGCCTTGAAGTACGATCCATGATATCTCTAGAGGAAAGAAATCAGTTAATGAAGAATAAAGGACGAGTGGTTGAATCATCAACCACCCCCATGAATGGAAAAATGGTCTATCTACAGGATGTCAGCTTGAAGTACCACAGAGACCTACAGACTCGAGCTTCCTTCTGACAGAAGGAACAAGACAGGTCGAAAAACCTTCCAGAGGAGGGAAGGTAAGATACATACAGAGACACAACAAGAGAGGAGACATGGGACGAGAGCACAATATCACAAGGGATATGTGTGAACCCAAATGAAGTACCGAGAACACGGCCTGAAGGACCCAAACACGAGATTGATGCTGAGGAAGCATCTGATAAACCTCACAAGGTCGCTTTGACAGAGAGATTTTATTTGAGAGATGGCATAAATTCCCTAGTGATATCATGGCTTGGCATGAGGGTGGCCAGAGTTATAAGAATGAATGCCTCTGAGCCTATGGTTGGTTGGAAATGTGCACACCCACAATCAATTGGTTGGATGCAAATTGTAATAGATAAGTATTCTCATACCCTATGAAATTAAGTTGTAATTATGTAATGAAATGGGATATACTGTGAAGGACCCATGGATGTGTATGTTTTATTAATGGTTATAATGTATCTCTTTATTCTTGTTTAAATTATGTAATTAAGAATGCATGGATTGGACACGTTTTGTATTCATAAATGCTTGCACCCTATGGTGGCTTAAACTAGATCCACGAACTATGAGTTCGTCGACCTTGGGCATAATTTCACGTACGCATGTCGACACTCCTAGTTGTTCCGAGTCCCTTGGAGGAGGGAGTCTATTAAATATTAGGAGACATAGTTCATGTATGCATAGGCTCTCTGTGAGGTAGGTAGAAACTGAGAACCACTCAAGTTCTAGAGTTGAGGAATGAGTGTAAGGGGTGCACATAAGGATTATTCCAAGTGTTAAGTTCAATAGAAATAACACAAATCTCTTAAGCCCTTCAGAGATAAAAAGGCTTAGGAAGAGTAGTAAGGCTGAAGTATCGAAAGGAAAGGTTCCCTTGTTTGGAAGATGAACGGATGAAATCTATTTGGAAGAAGCCACGATCTATTGTGACCATTGGATATGGGAAAGAGTGTGAGAGTTAAACCTTGGAGTCATTCACACTTCGCAAGTTCAAAGAACTGAACTAGTTTGTCGTAAGGGAGATAAAATCCCAAAAGTCCCAAAGTCCCGAAGTTAACTCTGAACCTTAGATCTAAGGATGCCCGAGAATTGTCCCGACTATCATATCTAAGAGGTAGATGATAGCCAAGCTACCATAACTACCCATGACTTAAGAATCTGACAACATATATGGATGTGAACCATTTAAAGGGATGAGAGGCCATCTCGGTTGTTAGACCGACTCAAATAACTACTGGAGTTACTTTATTAAACACCAGCCGTTCGATTTAATCGACGGTTGGGAATCATTGTGGAGTGCGAAGGTGAATTTAGCGGACTTGCTAGTTCACGGCCCACAATCAAACCATGTAGTTGATTTGGTTGGGGATGGAAGATCAATGACTAGGATCAGACTAGAGTCAGGTGGGAACTTTCCATATTGTGGAGGTTGAGCTCTTTGACAAAGAGAATGCATGTTGGGGCCTTGCAATCACTGTGAACTGTCGATCCTCATGGACCTTCGATCTCAGTTTGACAAGATCCATGAAATGAAAGAAGTGCATGGGAAATCGAGATCTTCAAGAAGATTAAGATCAGAAGAGATAAGCCCTTTTTAAAGGTGCAAACGAGGTCCAAGAGACAGACTCGTAGGAGGAACAAAGGCCGAGGCCTTTGAATACTTAGAAAATCCTCTAAGCTAGAGGAAGTTGAAATATTAAGAGGAGGAATGATAACAACCATTAGATCGATTGTGGAGAGGAGCATGGACCATTAGATCAATATTCAGTGAACAAAGGAAGTGCAGAGGAGAGGAATAGATCCCATCTGTTGGATCTGAGCGCGAAGGACTAGTAACCGTTGGATCTGGAAGTAAGTGCACAAGACTTAACCCTTGTGTGCGTAGGAGAGTGGACTTGTCAAGGTCCCAAAGTCCTGAAGTAATTCATAGCCACAATATTAAGGGGGGCATGGCATAAATTTGTGGATTTTAGGTAGATACCCAAAGTAACTATCAACCGTCTGTATTGAGAGGACACACGACAGTAATATGCATATGTCGACGGGGAGTGAAAGTTGAGGACTAAGAAATTTGAAGTCCGTAGACGCGAAGGGATTACAGTTGTTGATCTAAGAGGGACATGCGTCAATGGATCATTAGTTACAACTAAAATCCAATGGGGAAAAATGAGAGTTTAGATTTTAGATTTTCGAAGTCCGAAAATACGAAGCGACGAGAGTCGTCGATGTGAAGGTGGACATGCGACGCCAGATCTATTATTCCAGAAGAAAAGAGAGGAGGAAAATTTCCAAAAACCCAGAAAAGGTCTCGATCATTTTTCGAGGAGGGAGATGAAGGACCGTTGATCTAGTTGAGGAGGCCAAATCCCCGAAGCAGGAGTAGAACTGTTGATTGAGGAGGAAGCGTGGTAGACGATCTACCATTTCGAAGAAATCTCTCTGGAAGAAATGAGAATTTGAGAACTGAAACTCCTGAAGGCCAGACTCGTAGAGGAGAATCATATCCTCACATATATAGTGACAGGTGTTAGTATATATTCCACTCCAGAAGATAGCTACTGAGGACAAAGCAAGGGTTGAGAGTTGAAAATCCCGAAACCTGAATCATGAAATAAATCATAGTCATTGATTTAGAAAGGTTAGATATGATCCATAGATTTGGAAATCATGGATCTGATCCTTCAGTTCAGAAGAACCAACAAGGTCAATGCGATCAACGGTCCCATCGCATTGCAGGGACCGAAGGTGCACGAAATTTTAAAAGTTGAGGGTAGGCCGGAATCCAAACCATGGTTTTGGAGAAAGGACATGTGGAGACTCAAGGTGAATTGCGGGGTGAAAATTAGTTTGGTTTCAAACCACCCTTGGTTGCGCCCTCAATCGCGTGGTTACCTAAGGCCATCACCGAAGGTCATATCAAGGAAGGGGCTTACCAGAAAAAGATCTAGATCACGAAGGGGAAGGTCACGGGTAACATTAGACTTGCACCCGGAAGTCGAAAGGGTATGCATTTAATTATAGAGCGAGAACATCAGGGTCTCAGAGAATAGTTTGGATTCAGAATTAGAGATCCTTGATCGGGAGGTCGGAATTGTTCCTCAACTTTCCAAATTAGAAACCATGAATGGAGAGTCTTCCCTTTAAGAAAAGTGAAAATTTTATGTCCCATCGTGGTTGTTTTACAAATTGGTATCAAAGCATGGTTACAACACTTGGCCTACTTGGACTCATGTACGAGTCATGTAAAGGGGTATTGTTATCTGCATTTACTCCTTAAGGAGAAGGACTTCAAATTGAACCTGTGATTTTGGGAATTCTTGTTGAATTTCAGCAGAAGAATTTCTTTATCCCTTTGTCAAAGTGAAAACTACTCTTACCGGAGTAGGGATATGCTAATTAAAATTTATAATAAGACTTGAATGTGGATAGCTAAAGGTGGCAGGGTTCTGTCAAGAGTAGTTGAAGCTTAAAGGAAAGATTACCTGGTGTTCATAACACTGATTCTAAGCATGGGCAGTTGGAACTTCAGGCATTGATGATGGTGGATTATATAATGGTTAATACCTTTGTGGGATTAACGGAATATGATAGGATCAGGTAGGATCCCTGGCAGTTATAGTTACTACATTATATTAAAATCAAACTATATAAATCCTCATGAACAGAGAAAAGTGAGATGGGTAAAACCCTATGGACGCTGAGGCAAGAAGGTTTTCTTTCTAGACATTGTCGCATAAAGAGGAAAGTGACCCTGGTTGGTTATTACCTTGAGAGAAGGAAACATCAATATGAGATATGACTATGAGATCAGTCCTATAATTGACTGAAATCTCAAACTAAAGGACACTAATGATGAAATTAAACTATCAAATGAATGCATGAGGTAAAAAGGTGAAATAGATGCACCTACTTATACACGAATGTCTATACATGATCATAAGGATGATTGGAAGATCCTTGGGAAAAGGATATAGAAGCCGGATATGTCCATGTGTGTGAATGACATGGAAAAAGTGCAAGCAATAAGCTATCATGATGAATAATTATTTGTGTTTAAATATGCTTGAGTGCATGGGTTTAATGCATTTTGGAGCTTCCTAATATGAAGCCTATCATTATTACCAGTTAGGTATGAATGATATTAAATGTGCAAGTGATGCACATGTATTATGTAAGAGTATAGTTATAGGTACAATATGGTTTCCCTGATGAGTGAAATATAAAGCAAGAATTTCCCTTGTACAGAATATACATGGATACATAATTTGGGTACATGAAAAATATGCATGTTTATATTCCTTCTGGGATATTTGGTGAACTGTTGAAGCTAACTCAAGGTTGAGGCCATAAAAAATAGTGATGGATATACAATAAGGAAGTTGCATGCTGAAGGATTTCCCTGTGGGGGAACTGTGTGAAGACTCTGTCAGGAAAACAAAGTCACAACCTTAATTACTACTGAGAATTAAGAAGTAAGCCAGAAGCTTCTATGAATATATATATATATATATATATATATATATATATATATATATATATA
>ML789652.1:228282-248273 GCA_009831015.1 Picea engelmannii
TATGGCAGTATTGTTAGCCCATAAGGAAGGCTAATTGCCTACTGAGCCAAACTGCAAGGAATGTTGAAAGTGAAAGAAGCAAAGGGGTCTTGGATATGGAAGCGTTGTAAGCCCATAAGGAAGAACAATTGTCTACTGAGCCAAACTTCTATGGGAAGTAAAGTCCCATAATTATGAATTGGGTTCCTGTGTGAAACAAATATGAGAACAAAATGTGGAATTCGGAAATCTGCAGATGATAGATTTACAAGAAAATTTTTGAATTTAAAAATTTATGTTGTCTCATGATTTTTTGTATACTGTGATACAAGTGAAAGAGAAAGATCTGCGAAGAGTGTAGAGATGAGAAACTAAGCTCTCGGGTTCGAGGGAGAATTGTGAGAAAGAGTATAATATGATCGCATGAAATAGAGACTGACTCAGGAGAAGGAGAGTAACCTTCGTCCCTATCTATGATTGAGTTAGGAGAAGGAGAGTACCCTTCGTCCCTAACTATTTATGTTCCAGGCGAAGGGGAGTAACCTTCGTCCCTAACTTTAGTTGAGCCAGAAGGCTGTCAAGCTATAAAAGCATGAAAAATGGCTACTATTGAGCTATGAGAACCCTGTGGTAAGCCATGATCACCTAGAATATATTGTGTTGAGGTAACACAAGTTGGAGGGACGTCTCGGCAGAGAAAGTCTGAGGGAAGCCTCAAATTTAAGACTCGATAGAGTCTCTAGAATTATTTTTGTGCAAGAAAACCTTGGCAAGGCAAGATGGATCACCCGAGGGATTTTATAGCAGAGAAGGGGATGCCTGAGCCTAGGCCTGGAAGGTGAGTGACCGCAAGGAAGAGGAGACCTTGATTGTTCTTGTAAACTATTTATTGGGATCATGCACATGATGGGTAGTTCTTCCTGTGCGAGAAAACCTTGGCAAGCCAAGATGGATCACTCGAGGGACTGTATAGCAGAGAAGGGGATGCCTGAGCTTGGGCCTGGAAGGTGAGAGACCACAAGGAAGAGGAGACCTTAATATTTCTTGTAAACTATTGATTGGGATTATTTACCCAATGGACATGTCAAGGAAAAAAAATGATCCTGGATAACAAAACAACCATGTGGTTACAAATCCACGAACTGCGTAGATAATTATTGTGCTAAGATTATGGAATTTTCCTAGAAATTTGTATACAGTGTTTTCTCATAAGACTATGATTAACATGCTTGTTGTCCAAGAATTATTGAAAGCAGGTGACCAAGATTAAGGGTATGAAAAAGGACCTGATCGAGGAAGAAGGATCAAGATTTATGAAACAACTGAATGAGAAAGGCATGACAGGTGTTTTTGAGAAAGAACACCGAGGACAATGTTCCTTTAAGGGGGAGGGAATTGTAACACCCATGTTTCCCCCATCTTGTAATTAATCATAAAATAGGATTACCATGCTAAGGTGTGTGGACAATGTAAATGTATTATTGTTAAACTGCCCATAGCTGACTGTTGGGGGGTGAAGCCTTGAAGTACAAGCCATGATATCTCTAGAGGAAATAAATCAGTTAATGAAGAAAGGACCAGTGGTTGAATCATCAACCACCCCCATGAACGGAAACATGGTCTAGTTGCAGAATGTCAACTCGAAGTACCATAGAGACCTGCAAACCTGAGCTTCCTTCTGACAGAAGGAACATGATAGGTTGAAAAACCTTCTAGAGGAGGAAAGGTGAGATACATACAGAGACACAACAAGATAGGAGACATGGGATGAGATTACAGGCTCGTAAGGGAGATGTGCGAACCCAAAGGAAGTACCGAGAACACGGCTTGAAGGACTGGAAAGCGAGCTTGATGCCAAGGAAGCATATGATAAACCTTGAAGGGTCGTTGTGACAAATATAGTTTCTCTGAGAGATGGTGTAAATTACCTAGTGATATCATGGCTTGGAACAGGGGTGGATAGAGTGCTAAGAATGAATGCCTCTGAGCCTATGGTTGGGTGGAAAGGTGCACACCCACAGTAAGTTGGTTGGATTCAAATTGTAATAGATAAGTATTCTCATACCCTGTGAAATTAAGCTGTAATTATATAATGAAATGGGATATACTGTGAAGGACCCATGGATGTGTATGTTTTCTTAATGGTTATACTTTATCTCTTTATTCCTGTTTAAATTTTGTATTTAAGGAAGTATGGATTGGACATGTTTTGTATTTGTAAATGCTTGTGCTATGTGGTGGCTTAAACTAGATCCACAAACTGTGAGTTCATCGATCTTGGGCATAATTTCACGTACGCATGTCGACACTCCTATTCGTTCTGAGTCCCTTGGAGGAGGGAGTCTATTAAAGATCAGGAGATATAGTTCACATATGCATAGGCTCTCTATGAGGCAGGAAGAGACCGAGAACCACTCAAGTTCTAGAGTTGAGGAATGAGTGTAAGGGGTGCGTGGAAGGATTCTTCCAAGCGTTAAGTTCAATAGAAATAATGAAAATCTCTTAAGCCCTTTAGAGATAACAAAGCTTAGGAAGAGTAGCGAGGATGAAATATTGAAAGGGAAGTTTCCCTTGTTTGGAAGATGAACGAACGAAATCTGTTTGGAAGAAGCCACGGTATGTTGTGACCATTGGATATGGGAAAGAGTGTGGTAGTTAACCCTTGGATTCATTCATACTTCACGAGTTTGGAAAACTGAGTGAGTTTGTCGTAAAGGAGGTAAAATCCCTGAAGTCCCAAAGTTAACTCTGAACCTTAGATCTGAGGATGCTCGGGAACCGTCCTGACCGTCAGATCTAGGAGGTAGACGATATTCAAGTTACCAGAACTACCCATGACTTAATAATTTGACAGTGTATATGGATGTGAGTTGTTTAATGGGAGGAGAGGCCATCCCGGTCATAAATTCAACTCAAATACTCATTGAAGTTACTGAATTAAACACCAGTCATACGATTTAATCGACGGTTGGGAATCATTGCAGAGTGCGAGGGTGAATTTAGCAAACCTGCTAGCTCACAGACCCCAATCAACCCACGTCGTTAATATTATTGGGGATGGAAGATCAACGACTAGGATCAGACTAGAGTTGAGCGAGCACTTTCCAGATTTTAGAGGTTGAGCTCTTTGACAAAGAGAACGCATGTTGGGTCCCCCCAATTACTGTGAACCATCGATCACCGTGGACCTTCGATCTGAGTTTGACAAGATCCCTCAAATGGAAGGAGTGTGTGGGAAATTGAGATATTCAAGAATATTAAGCTCAGAAGAGATAAGAGCTTTTCAGAGGTGTAGACGAGGTCCAAGAGATAGACTCGTAGGAGAAACAAATGTTGAGGCCTTTGAATACTTAGAAAATCCTCTAAGCTAGAGGAAGTCGAAAGATCGGGAGGAGGAGCGACAAAAACCGTTAGATCAGTTGTGGAGAGGAGCATGGACCATTAGATCAACGTCCAGTGAACAAAGGAAGCACAAAGGAGAGGAACAAATCCCATCTATTGGATTTGAGTGGAAAGGACCAGTAATCGTTGGATCCAAAAGTAAGTGCACAAGACTTAACCCTTGTGTGCGCAGGAGAGTGGACTTGTCAAGGTCCTGAAGTCCCGAAGTAATTCATAGCCACCAGATTAAGGGGGACGTGGAATTAATCTATGGATTTTGGTAAAGACCCAAAGAAACTATAAATTGTCCGATTCGGGAGGACACGTGACAGTAATCCACATACGTCGAGGGGGAGTGAAAGTTGAGGACTGAGAAATACGAAGTTCGAATACATGAAGGGATCGTAGTCGTTGATCTGAGAGGGTCATGCGTCAATGGATTATCAATTCCATATAAAATCCATTGGTGAAAAACAAGAGTTGAGATTTGATATTTCCGAAGTCCGAAAATCTGAAGCGACGAGAGTCGTGTATGTGAAGGTGGACACACAGTGCTAGATCTAGAACTACGGAAGAAAAAAGAGGAGGAAAAGGTCCGAAGACCCAAAAAAGGTCTCAATCGTTGATCGAGGAGGGAGCTGAAGTACCGTTGATCTAGATGAGAAGGCCAAATTCCTAAAGCGGGAGAAAAACCATCGATTGAGGAGGACACGTGTTAGATGATCTGCCTTTTCAGAGAAATATGTCTGGAAGAAATGAGAATTTGAGAATTGAAACTCTCGAAGGCCGAACTCGCGGAGGAAAATCATAGCCGCACATATGTAGTGATAGGTGTTAGTAGATATTCCACTCTGAAAGATAGTTACTGAGGAGAAAGTGAGGGTTGAGAGTTGAAACTCCTGAAACACGAATCACAAAATAAATCATAGTCGTTGATTTAGAAAGGTTAGATATGATCTGTAGATTCAGAAAGGATGGATCTGAGTTGTCAGTTCATAAGCACTATCAAGGTCAATGAGATCGATGTTCCCATCACATTGTAGGGACCAAAGGTGTGCATACTTTAAAATGTTGAGGGCGGGCCGCAATCTAGACCATGGTTTTGGAGAAAGGACACATGGAGGCTCAAGGTGAATTGTGGGGCGAAAAGTAGTTTGGTTTCAAACCACCCTCAGACACTGCTACAATTGTGTGGTTATGTAAGGCCATCACCCAAGGTCATATCAAGGAATAGGCTTACCGGAATAGGAGTTGGTGTCTAGAATCTGATATTTCGTAGGTGCGAAGGGGAAGGTCACGGGTACCATTAGACCTGCACTCGAAAGTCAAAAGGGTCTGTGTTTAATTAGAGAGTGAGACCATCAGGGTCTCAAAGAGTAGTTTGGCTTCAAAATTGGAGATCCTTAATCGGGAGGTCAGACTGGTTCCCCAACTTTCCAAATTAGAAACCATGAATGGAGAGTCTTCTCTTTAAGAAAAGCGAAAATTTTATGCCCCGTCGTGGGTGTGTTACAGATATTATACATGCTCATATATTTTCTTCATGAATAAATATATCATACATATGGCATGAGTAATATTACCATATCCTTGCATTCTTGAATTGGTAGAAGTAAATCCATACCTAATTGCACAACAACTTCATTGGTGCATGCTTGGATGATTTAGTAGAATCGACAATCTTGATAGGAAAAATACCTTCCCTTTTATCTTATTTCATTAAACACATAAATATACTTATGATAGCATCTATTTCTCTTAATAATTGAATTATGTTTTTAGAAATCATGCTAAGAAGTTATTGTTTAATACATCATGTTTCCTACTAGGAATAACACTTTAAAAATCCAGTCATTGTTTGCGCAATAGATTGGAATAGTGACCTAGTCTCACATCACACCACATTAGCCTCTTCATTGGTCTTCTCTAGAAATAGTTGTTGTATCCTATTTTACATGACCAAAAAATAACATCAATACCTTTTTTAATGCGGGGGACATGTGGAAGAGTAGTTTTCAACTTACCTTTGTTATGGTCACATATTGTTATATAAAGGAACCTAATGTACAATAGAAATTCACATGAGAATGGAATGATTGAATATAATTTCCACTTTAGGGTTTATTGAGTGTAAAATATTGGCATCCCTTGCTTGATATATTTATGAGTGTATTTTTTGTTGAGTTTCCCAACATTTTGGCCATAAATAGCTTCATATGGTGTCATTTTGGTAGCAACATGACAAGTGGTATTGTACCACCATTTTGCAAGGGCAAGCCATTATACCCATTGGTGTGGAATTTTTGAAGAGAAGCATTCAAAATAGGTTTATAAGAACTTGTTGACCACTTCTATTTGACTTTCTATTTGGGGATGATATGTAATGTTCATTTTCAATTGGGTAGCATAAGATTTAAATAGCTCCTGCCAAAATTGACTGGTAAATGTGGGATTTCAATCCAACATAATGGAAGTGGACTTGTCATGTAACTTAAAAATATGATCCATGAAGACTTGCTTAACTTTGGAAGGTGTAAATGGGTGTGATAAGGCATAAAAATGAACATATTTAGAAAGACAATTGACTACCACCATGTTGACTTATTTGTTACTAGATTTTGGAAGGCCCACTAAAAAATCCATGGAGATGTTGGTTCAAATAGAGGATGGAATCAGTAGTGGTTTCAATGCCTCAGGATTCTTCATTATCTTGCCCTTGTTTTTGAAAGCATCACCTACTATTACAAAGCTTGGATGTATATTTCCATGCCTTTCCAAGAGTGCTTGGCTTGTTCATAGGTTTTATGAAATACAAAGTGACCCATGGTAGGTTATGAATGAAACTCCTCTAAGACCCTTTGTTTTAAAGCATATTTTTTCACCAGAATTTTTTTCTCTTTATACTTCAAGGTATCTTATTTCCATGTATAACCTTAGGGGGGTTGGGATATTTCTGAAGCCTTTGGATGATTTGAACCATAATGTTTATAGCCAAAAATTCTTGACATGATCCATCGAATCAATCTAGTATGGGTAAGGATAAGGCAAAGAGGGATCCTTCCTCCTCATATTTCCTTGATAAAGAATCAACCACCACATTTTATTTACCTTTCTTATTTATGATCTCATAATCATACCCATGCATGTTATTCATCCACTTATATGTCTTTGGTGATGATAACATTTTTTCTAGAAAATACTTCAAAATGATGATTGATATAGATCTAGAAGCACCACCCGATGAGATATGGGTGTCAAATATCTATTTCATAAAGGATGACCATTGTCTCTTTCTCATAGGTGGATTTTCCGAAATTGTGGTCACACAACTACTTACTAGTGAATACTAAGGGCCACCCTTCTTTCATGAACACAATCCCAATACCTTTTATCAAGGAATCACATTCCATGTAACACCCCAAGATCGATCCCTAATTGTAAATGTAAATATGTGTTATAGGCAAGTGAGCCAGGTTTATTATAATTCAGAAGGCTTATGTGATGATTAGGCTGGAGAGCTTATATGCTAAAGGTTGATGAGCCTATTTTTGTATATGTAAACACTCATATAATTAATATAACACATTGTTTCATGTAGACCAACCATGATAAAGAGTATGGGGGACTAAAATCCACTAGGAATGGAAAGGGGAGGTGCTAAGAGCCTAGGAAGGGGGCTAAGATAAAAAACTTAGCTTTAAGGGAATACTATAATATTATTCGTAAAAGACTAAGGTATGGATAAATCTCATGTTATCCTAAGTTCCTATGTGAAGAGGAATGAACTACAAGTGGAGAGGAATGAGCTCCTAGAGGGCCATGTGTCATCCAAGGCGCATGCAGTTATAACTGAGGAAAATCAGTTCATTTGGGGATCTCTCCCCATTCTTGCCATTCATGAATTCACCAGTCTGCCATCACTCCTGAAGCTGTATGTCATACCTCCCTGTCACAGATAACATATATGCTTCGTACGCACGCCAATATTGTTCCTTAACTGATATTATGTTGGTTCCATCACCTATTCCATCACTTGTACATGTGCATGTTTGACTTAAGAGTTGGATTGAAGAGGCAGGTTGTCAGGCTTGTAGACTAAAGAGGTGGGTTGGAAGGCCCATGAGAAACTCTCTCCATGTGAGAGAATTGCCGAGGAATTTATTTCTTGAGGAAGCCCAACTGCAACTACAGAGCTCTAAGACTTCATATCCAGCCTATTATTGAAGCCCTGGAAGGGAAGTAGAGCAGCAAAAGGACTGTTGAGCAGAGAAGGGACACACTTCCTGGGGTGGGACATGCATGTGGGGAAGCCGAGGCTATAGAATGTTAGCTTGATTTTGAACCTGTAATGAAATCCTTCTTGTTGACTGTGTAACCTCGGCCTAGATAGGAATCACTTTACCCAGATGGAGTTTAGTCCCAACTCGGGGGTGACCCACTATTGAGAGATTTGAGCAGCATGGTCTAAGGCTGGGAGGTTCGTGGAATGTTTGCATGTAGTTGGTGTTATTCTCTAAAAGATAAGTGTTACACATTATTTTTCTCATCTTAGTGATCCATTAACAACATCTGTGCATGTTCCCAAACAAGCCTTTCTTCACGAGGAAAGTGACTGACTTTTTCTTATCAAAAACCCTATTAAGGAAGGTCGTCGCAGGTTGCTCCATAGGCAGGGTGTGACGATGCCTAGTCGTCGCCTTCTTCTATACAACTGGCATGCAATGTCTCCGCAGGCTGCTCTATAACTAGGGTGCGACGATGTCAAAAGGCTAAGAAAAGGTCAAACTTCACGAAATTTCTAGAAGATGAGGTGGCATCTGTATGGTTGGGATCCTAATCGCTTCTTTGATTTGGTGGGATAATCCTAATCTCTTCAACCATCTCTCTTTCCCCTATATAAAAAGGTATTTCTCATTGAAAAGGCTAAGGTTAATGAAGGTTGATTCAAGAAAGATTAATATTGAATCGGCTAAAAATTGGATGAGGAATTCTACTTCAGTTCATACTTGAGGGCTTCATTTCAGTTTATCAAGTCATTGTGGATCTTCTTCATTCAAGGATTGGAGAAAGTGTGTGTGTTGGAGAAAAGGTTCATCGGAAGGGGACCTTGCAACATCAAGGCTTTGGTTGTAATCTCCACTTTCATTTTAATATGATACAGTGAGATGTTTCTTTCCCATAAAACATGCATAAGTTCTCATTGAGTATATTATATTACTTTCACTTTGGTTGGCTTGTGTTCTCTTGAAGATCCAATATCACAAGAGAACTGAAGTGGATCTAGGGTGAAAACAACAAGAGGAAGTGATATTTAAAAGGTATGTTTCCCATCTTTTGTTATATAGTAAACTCAATGATTAGAGCTTAGGGAAAGCATCATATTTTGTTCTGTTTTGTTCTAGATCTAGGTGGATCTAGGGAGATCTGTTTATGTCCACATTTATCGATCAGTCCCATAACAAAATTGGTGACCATACTAGGGATACGACCTCCTTTTGATATTTTTCTTCCCATTTTCCTTTAGCCTTCCTTCATCTTATAAATTTTATTCTTCGAGTGTGTGGGTGATCCATGTGGACTCACTAGGTTTAGAAGTTCCTTTAGAATTTTTGTCTTTCTTCCAAATTTTTCAAATTTACAGAGATCGTCACACAGTACCTTATTGACAGCCTATGACGACCCTGAGACGTCTCTCTCTGCTTATCCCATCCAGTGCGACAACATCACACTCTACTCTGCAAGTGGCATGCGACGACCTTAACTCGTCGCTCCGTGTCCTATACCCAGCCTGCGACGACTCCTGTAGGTTTTGATGGAGTGAGTCATTTTTTCTTTTACCACCCATATTTGCCTTAGTATCCTGGGATGAACTTCTTATGCCCATGTTTGATTGATTCCTGAGTTTGAAGCCTGATTTTGATTGGTTTTCAGTGATTGAAAGACTTTCTTTTCATTTTGCAAGCTTTTACTCATTCTCATTGCCACAAGGATATAATCTCAGATCTTCATCTGGGTGCTTGTTTGACAAAGGGTCTTTGGTTTGTTTTGAAGTTTTGGATTCATTCTTTTTGTCAGATTGTTTGTTGATTAAGAAACACTTTTTTCTTGCTTATGTCAAAAAATTTTCTTGTCTTTTTCGTTTATGTCTACATTGTGAATTTGATTTGGGAATTGTGTTGAGAATGTGTTGATTTTCTTGGATTACATTTTCCTTTCGTTATCACATCTCTGATTTTTTTTTTGGAAAGGAAGAACTGAATTCACTTATTCTTTTAGTAATCTCTCACAAGAATTTTTTTTACATTCAAAATATTGGTAAAGAGAAGAAATTGGAAAATTTTGTAGTTCATGATTGCTTGGAATTGTATTAATTCGGAATTAAAGAAATTGTAATTGATAGCTTGTTGTACTTAAAAAGAAATACCTTCTCCCTACTGTAACTAGAGTTCATTGAATTAAAAAATTGCAGATTCAACTCTTTTTTCATTTTATTGGGTCAAGGTCTCAACTTCATCAGTTTCACTTCCATCTCCCTTTTTGAGTAAACAACAACCACTAAAACACAGCATAAATTTAAAATTTATTAGTAACTTTATATTCTAGGGTTGTTTTTCACCAACATTTGCTAGGATAACACTTTGGAATAGGTTGTGAGGTACACTCTCCAAAGCATCAAAACACACAATAACATCTTGTGATATGGAGAGTTTCAAATCCAATTGCTACATTTTGTCTTGGGAAGCCTTTCTCACACAAGGGTCAACCCTGAGGTCGCATTAAGAATGGAAGAGTTACTCACCCTACTTTATTGGTATTAGTGTAGAGATTACGTGTATTATGGGGGTCACTTGAAGGTATACCCACAATTATGAGTGGAAGCCTTTTGAGTTGATTTCGGGCTAGATACCCTGCCTTTATGCGTGGATCAAACTATTGATTGTTTCCTCGAGCATTGTTGTTGTAGTTGGTGAACTTAGTAGCTTATCTCTTTAGGGTCTTTACATGAGGTGATTGTAGAGGGGCAAGTCTTCACGGTACCTGGAATCGACGTTGGCCAAACTCACTCAGTCACCTTGGAGGGTATACCCACGATTATGTGTGGGAGCTTGCACCAGGGTGTAATTCCATTAAGAAGGTTGTCAACGTAAATTTTCCACTCACTTATCCCATCCCCTTCTTGTCTTGATTTCACGACGTTGGATTTCATCACCAACTAGTGATTTCAAAATAAGAAGGTTTGTTTGCTTGGTTTGATTCCTAGATTTTATTAGTGAGTGTTGTATGTTTTCTCTAGTTGGCCATAGATTTTCTTCATTCTTTACTTGGCTCAAGCAACATCGACCTTCGTCGTTCACGTAGGATGCAAGGGTTACCCTTGGAAGATCCATAGGGTTACCAAAATTTGCCTCCTAACTCACCAGAAAGATCTACAGAGGGAGTAGTCAACAACGAAGTAGTTTATGAGGTTGGAAGCACACTCTCTATAAGGATTTTGAATTTTTTTGGACTCTTTAGAAGCATTTAGACTTCCCCATATTAGACCAGATGCACATATACTTCATATGAACTCGTCTGGGGAAATGGTTGTTGTTGAAAAAACTGAAGTGCCTACTGGACCTAATGCAAGATCTGGAATAGAGAATCCACTTTTTCAAAGTGAATCATTTAGGACCCCAACTCACACTATTGGAACTTCTAATTTTGGTTCTATCCCTTTGAGAATACGTGATCTGTACGATAAACTAGGAGTGAGTCATGATCGACCTATGGCATCACAATTTCCTAAGACATCTGTCACCTATGCGGTACCTTTAGGAAATTTTACTGGCACTACCAGTAATGTCATCACCATTCCATACCAATTGTTGATTGGTTCTCACTCAATTCCTACTCTCCAGATGGCCCATTCTACTATGGTCCCACATGCCACCACGATTCCTACTAGAAATGTGGTTATCTCCCAAGCTTCGATTAGGACACCACTTCCACCTAGACCAAATCCATCAATTCCCTTTGGGTATATATATTTGAATGCTTCCATTTCTACCTCTACCTAGGTTCCATATGGAGGTTCTGGACTTTTTTTTCCTCCTCGGTAGAATGTTGTTGTTGTTTTTGTTCCTACTGTTACACATTATTTTCTTCATCACTATGAGCGTTAATGTTGTAAACCTATCTGTTGCCTTCAGAGGGGTCAGTGGCCTGAGTTCCTGAAGAAAGAAGAGAGAATAACTTTTCCTGAGAAAAGAAGTTGCATTTTCCTTTGGAAAAACCCTATAAAAAGGAAGTTCGCAGGCTGCACTATGGCTAGGGTGCGAGAATGCCTAATTCTCGCAAGCTACACCATAGTTGGGTTGTGATACGTTCACATGTTTCTCTATAGGTAGGGTGAAATAATTCTTGATTCTCGTAGGTTTCACCATAGCTGGGTTGCGAGAGGTTCGCAGGTTTCTCTATAGGCAGAGTGTGAGAATGCCTACACATGGGAAAAACGAGTGTTTTCTCAAATATTCTAGAAGGAGAAACTTCCATGGTGAGGTGGCATACGAATGGTTTGGATCTTACTCACTTTCATGATTTGGTGGGATCATCCTAACCTCCTCCCCTTATCCTCTTCATATTATAAAAGGAGAGGAGCTCTCATGGAGAAAGTTAGATTTTGGGATTGGCTAAGTTGGATTTGGCTTGGAATTATTAGCTTGGTTAGAGTGGTTTTGAGTTTTTCCTTTGTCAAGATAGATTGTGAATATTATCAGATATGTTCTCTCAGAATTCTTGGAGTGAAAGTGTGTGGGTAACGAAGGACAGTTGGAAGGGACCTTAGGAAATCAAGGCCATGGTTGTAATCTCTCTTTCACATTTATATGATACAATAATATGATTTTTTCCTATAAAGCTTGTTGTGTTTTATTATATGATTCCTTAATCACATACATAGGTTTATATTGAGTTTATGCTATTACTATCACTTTGGTTGGTTGCGTTCGGTTGCAGGATCATCATTGTATGAGTGTTGGAACATAACTAGGATGGAGATAGCAAGAGGAAGAGACGTTTAAACAATATGTCACCTATCATTCCTATTAGTAAATTCAATATTTAAAACTTAAGGAAAGCGTCATGTTCTGGTGTTTTTTTTTCTAGATCTAGGTGGATCTAGGGAGATCAGTTAGTGTCCACACCTACTGATTTATCCGATAACACCTACACCTGCCCACGTTCTCTCCAGAGGGCCGTATGTTCCTCCTCCACCGTGGCCTGCAGGATCTGGCCCTAGTGGATCCAATCATCTTGGAGGCACCACTCTTTCTATCACTTATGGTTTCCAGATTCCTTTTGGGGCACAAACTCAACTTGGGTGGCAACCTCAAGTTAGAGTCCATAACCCACTATATGGATAGAATGCACCTATGGTACAATCTCTACCTTGGAATCTTCCTTTATAAGGAAATCTACAATCGTTTGGGGGGAAACATCCTCAAGTTAACTCTTTTGTACCCCCTAACCTCTTTCAACCCTGTCCAAGTTCTTTGAATCCCGCTTGGGGTATGAAAATTTAATCTAGTCTTCCTTTCCAAGGGAACATCTCTAATCAACCCAACCCTATGGGCTATATGCCTCCAAATCCTCCATAACCAAATATGTCAAGACTATCTAATTATTTGTAGACTTCTTATGGTCCTACTAGTATACCTACGGGGCTTCCCCCTCAAAAATACCAATTTCCACAAGTGAACCAATAGTTGCCTTTCCTGGCCACTTTAGATTTACCTGATATGTCTAGGATTTTTAACAACCCTATCTTACATTCTCCTTATTGGCCTGTCATATCAGCCAAGTTATTGTATGACATTCCTAAATTTGACGGTCGAGTAGGAGAAGATCTGAATAATCATGTTATGACTTTTCATATGTGGTGTTCATCCAACTCCTTGATGGATGACTCCATCAGGTTACGACTCTTCCAAGAAATCTCATGTGTTCGGGAGAAAAATGGTACATCGAGTTACCGCGAGGTTTCTTCAATGAATTAAACACCCTAGCCATGTCCGTTTTGATACATTACTAGTTACCAATTCGATACGAGATGAGAACCGAAATTTTGAGTTCTTTTAAGCAATCCTCGTCCACTCATATTTCTGATCACATCCATGAGTGGAGGAGGAGAAGAATTTTAATCAAAGTTCCCCTTCCTGATCAACTATTGGCCTAGTGGTTTACCGAATCACTCATTGGACCTATCGCTCGTGATGTATCCATGGGTGGTGTTGTCACTAAAGAGCAAGCGATTAGTTGTGCACATTATCTTGATCTCGTTTATTCGCAAACGGGAACACTTTACGATTTGATCCCTGACACTCCTTGTCCTTCCACAAACCCTACCCCAACACCTCCAGTAGCTTCTCATGTTGTTGATGGTGTGATTGACACTTTTCACACTGAGACCTGGTCTATGCATGCCAGTCACACCAATCTCAAATCTAATAATTCTAATGCAAAAAATTCTCCTACTCCTACTCCTTCCACCGATAAGACTGCTAAGGTTATTTCTGTTCAATCCACGCCTACCGGAAAGAATAAAAAGAAAAATAAAAGGAAGGGAAAAAATAAGGAGGACAAGAATAACAATCCACAATCTGATAAAGCCAAGACACAAACCACTGATGAGAAAGATAAACATAAACCTGGTTACCCCTGACTTATTTGTGGTGACAATCATTACATGAAAGACTGTCTAAGACGTGTCGAGGTTACTAAGTTCCTCAAAGGGAGTGGAAAACCTCCTACACCTGCCATTTTTTCACAACCTTTCCCTTATTAGCAACAAGCCCAACTGGTCATTCATGACCAAACTTCTCCTTCTACGCAAGCACCCTCTGCGATGTCATCTCTTGAAGTCCTTCAAATTTTCCCTGCTCAATGAAAGGCACTGTTAAAATCCATTGGTGGAATCGATCCCACAGATACTAATATCATAATCTTTAACTTGGAATATCACGTTCCTAGGCTTCCTCCTCAACTAGCATTTTAGATCCAAGTTGTTGTTGAAAACAAGAATATCCATAGAACTATTATTGATGAAGGAGCCTCGACTTGTGTCATGTTCGTCACTTGTTGGAAATCCATTGGATCTCCTACCCTCACTAAATCACATAATACACTTAAGGCCTTCAATGGTATAGGCTTTAAACCCTATGATGTTCTTCCCTCATTGTCTATTACTTTGGAAGGTAAATCGATCAATGTTGCGGTTGAGGTCTTTGATGCATCTCTTGATGATAACCTCTTACTTGGTCGTAGCTGGATTGATTCCAAGTGTGCAATTGTGTCTACCCTTTTCTGTGTGTTACGTTTACTGCACCAAGGAAAGGTCGTTACAGTTGACCAACTGGCCTTCTTTAATTCTAATTCTCGTACTAGAAACATTCCCTTTATTTAGAAGAAACCCACTAGTTACGAGAATGTCAAAGTGGGTCTTTTGAAAGATTCTACTCTGATGGGTACATTTCCAATCCCACCATCCGATATTCCCCGTCCTTTTGTTGCCTCTATTAACATGATATCCACCATTGTTCGTGAAACCCCTTGAGTCATATGACCCATCGGTAGTACCTAGCCCTGGTTATTACCTCTGTTATGGCCATGATATTCCTTTAAGTCTGGTTGAATCCACCTACCAAGCTATTCAATCGACAACCCCAGCCTCTCCTTATCTATGTGATTCATCTCCCGATTTGTTTCACATGATTTTTTCTATGGATGAGATGATCATGTCACTCATGTCTATGGAAGACACTTCCTAGGATGATGGGCATCACTGCTCCATTCTCTTCCTAGAACGTGACACCATCAAGAGTTACCAATGAATTTCGACTGCATCAACCGTTGTTGTTATTTCTTCAGTTCTTGAGTCATCACACGCTATTTTGTACGAAGGGAACTTGAAAAAAATTTCACCTACCATCCCTATCGACATATCTATTAAACCTGAGGTCATGGAGAACATTCATATCAGAGCCTCGTGTTCTACTGATGAGGTCCACATGTATAAAGCCCTTTTCCAAAAATTATGCAACGTTTTCACTTGGAGTTACAAAGAGATTCCAGGTATCGATCCTGATATCATTGTACATGAGATTAATACATACCCGGATGCTAAACTTGTTCAACAGAGACTTTTCCCAGTGTAGCCATGCAAATTTGTTGCTATCAAGATTGAAGTTGAAAAAATTCTTAAAGCTGGCTTTATTTATCCCGTGGCATTGACTGATTGGGTATCCAAACTAGTTCCGGTGAATAAGAAACAAGGTACCATCCACATTTGTGTAGATTATAGGGACATAAATAAGGCTTGTCATAAGGAAAAATAGTTGACCCCTTTCGTTGACCAGATTGTCGACGACTGTGCCGACAGTGAGATCTTCTCTTTGATGGATGGTTTCTCCAGCTATAATCAGATTAATATTTTACCCACAGACCAACACAATACCTCTTTCATTTGCCCTTGGGGAACCTTTTCTTACTGAAAATTACCCTTTGGTCTCAAGAATGTTGGCACGACTTTTCAATGCTCTATGTCTTATGTTTTCTATGATATTAAGCACATTGTGCAACCCTATCTTGACGATCTATCGACGCATTCCATGCGCCGTCAAGATCACCCGACACATTTGAGGTCCATTTCCGTTATTATCGTATCCTCTTAAACCCACATAAATGCATTTTTTGTGTGGAGTCCGACCGATTGCTTGGTTTTCTTTTGTCGATACAGGAGATTCGAGTAGACCCTTTGAAGGTTGAGGCTATCCTTAATCTACCTCCTCCTTCCACTTTATGTCAGCTCCAAAGTTTGCAAGGGAAGGCAAAATTTTTACGTTGTTTTATCCCTAATTACTCTGAACTGACGAAAGGATTCACTCGAATACTCAAGAATTGTTACGAGTTCATATGGGACGATACTGAGAATAAAGCCTTTGAAGCTTTGAAACTTTCCTTAACCCGTACACCATTATTATTTTCCCCTAACTATTGTCGGGATTACTTCCTCTACTTAGCTCCTTCAAACCCTACCATTGCCATGGTCTTAGTCCAAGAGGATGATTCACATGACAAACATGTGATACACTATTTGGGTTGCAGTGTCATGACTACCGAGACCAAATACCTACATGTGGAGAATCCAACCTTGGAAGTTGTTCAAGCTATTCAACGTTTTCATCATTATATCTTATTACGTAGAACCATTGTTATTTCTGATTTCAACCCCATGCAACATATCTTCACCCGACAATTGCTAGGGGGAAATAATTCCAAATGGATAGTGATTCTCCAGGAGTTTGACTTAGAGTTTGAACACGCTAAGTCTAAGAAATATTTTGTTTTCGTCGAACTAATATGTGACCTTCCCTCCACTGAGATAGAAAATATGGCAGAGGATTCCTTGCATGATGAATCCCTTTTTTTGATCATTTCTGATGACATATGGTACAAAGATATCATTATCTATCTCCATACTTAAACTTTCTGGCCCAATCTATCTAGCACAGATCGTCGTTGTATACGATATCAAGCCTATCAACACATTATTCTTGGTGACACTCTCTATCGTCGCGGTGTTGATTCCATTTTTCGACGATGTCTTACTTAGATGAAGCTGAGAAATCTTTGAATGTTTGTCACTCGGAGCATGTGGCGGTCATATTTCTGGGTATGTCACTTCCCAAAATATCTTACGAGCAGGTTATTTATAGCCTTCTTTGTTTAAGGACTGCATCGCTGCCATTTAGAAATTCCATGCTTGCCAACATTATAATAATAAAATAAGATCTCATCCTGCTCCTTTACATCCTGTAGTTTCTGGTTTTCCATTCGCAAAATGGGGCATTGACTTCATGACATGTAACCCTGACTCAACTAGGGGGCATGGATACATCATTGTAGTTGTATATTATTTCACTAAGTGTGTCGAGGTGATGCCTACATTTAATAACACCTGGAAAACTACAACATTGTTCATATTCAATCACATCATTACTCGGTTTGGTGTCCCTCAAGCTATTGTTACTGATCATGGTAGTCATTTTCAGAATTTTATGATGTCTGAACTTACTGAAATGTTGGGTCTTCTCCATGAAAACGCAACACCCTGTTATCCAGCGGCCAATGGCTAGGTTGAAGAAATCAACAAATTTCTCATTACTATGCTTCGATGGATGATAGGAATTCATAAGACAAGTTGGAACACAATTTTGTTCTCAATATTATGGGCCTATCAGACATCCATTAAGTCTTCCACAAGATTTAAACATTTCCAGCTAGTTTATGGTATCGAGGCTATCTTGCTGATTGAATGTGAAATACTGTCTTTGAAACTGGTCGTTGAACTTCTCCCCAATGCCTTTGCTGAAGAAGAACATATGTTGTACTTAATGCAATTAAACAAAAACCATCACGATGTTGCCTTAGTTATTGAAACCCAGAAGAAACATGTTAAATCCCAATACGACAAGCATGTCAAGCCACATGTCTTTTCTGAAGGAGATCTAGTTCTTATTTATGAACAAGATCGTGATTTTCTAGGGGCCGATAAATTTGAGGCCATGTGGTGAGGTCCTTACATTTTCAAACGTGTGTTGGAGAAGGGAGCTTATGAGGTAGTTGATTATGATGGAATCCCTTTGAGTGAACCCAGAAATGGGCTTTACTTAAAGAAGTACTATGCTTAAGTCATTTTTGCATAAGTGCTTGTATTTTTAGTGTATCATACTTTTGTGTAATTTTTTCGTTCTTTGGTTTCAACCTTCAGCTGCTTACCTCGCATTGTGCTTGGTTTCTAGATGTCCGTGTCTTCGCTACCCTACATTGGATTCACTGATGGTGCTAGTTGTAGTACTCAGAACTTAGCATCTTCCGCTTGGGAAATCTATGCACCTACAGATGAATTGATTAGTCTACATGGTGTTTTACTTGGTCACACAACTAACAATATCACCTAATACAGTGCAGTCATCGAATTATTGACCGATGTTGTTTCACTTGGAATCTGTTGTCTTATTGTGCGACTCGATTTGCAATTAGTAGTCTTATAGTTGAGTAATGTCTACTCCATTCGAAGTCCTACATTTGTAAGGGCATATTTACGAACTCACCTCTTGGAACATCATTTTGATTACATTGAATATCAACACATTCCTAGATGTCTAAATACATTAACATATGCTTTAGGTAATTATGTGTTAGACAAACATTTGAGAAATTTTTGAAATCCAATCACACTTTGTATATGCAAAAAGTAAGTCGGTAGAAACATCATATATATATTGTAAATTCTAACCTTGTACAATATCTACTGCAAACTAATATTCAGAAAAGAACAGAAAAGATACAATGGAAAATACAAACATTACACAAATATTTTTCACCTAGAAACCCAAACTGGGAAAACCAACATATATTATATTCATACATTGTGTTACATTGTTTACAATACAATATACATATAGGAGCTAGCGGCATCCAAAACCCTAACCCAATGACCCGGATTAGTTCAAAACCCTAATTCCTTAACCAAAAATAGAAAACCATCGGCAAAAAACCATGTGCCGAAAAAACCACCTAAATATCATGTGGTCCCGGAAATATGTCGTCCCGGTGCGAAAATTTTTTTCGGGGGCGTTGCCCCCGAAACCCCGAGGGGGGACCTAATGGCCCCCCCTCTAACCCCCCTGTGCGCCCGGTGTAGACGCTCAGACCCTAATACTCGTGCAAAGAATATAACACATGCACAACATTCTCCGACTTGTTGTTTTCTTTGCACACAGGGGGTTACAGGGTTACATAGTCAACAATCCAGAGAAACAATGCCCATGGATCCTCTACACCAAGAGAACTTCTCCGTGCTCACAGATTTTGTTAATGAATCTGCAACATTCTTCAAAGTGTCCACCTTCATCAGTGATACTTTCTTTTCTTCAATCATGTCTCTCACAAAGTGATATTGAACATCAATGTGCTTTGTCTTTGAATGACAAGCAAGGTTCTTCGCCAAGAAAATTGCACTCTGACTGTCACACTCTATCCTTACAGCTTCTTGTACCAACCCAATACCTGAACACAATCTTTGTAAGCATACTTCTTCCTTACTTGCATGAGTGGCTGCCACGTATTCAGATTATGTAGTTGAAAGTGCCACTACAGCCTATCTTTTGCTCATCCAACTTATTGCTCCTCCAAACAGGTTAAACACATACCCACTTGTAGATCTCCTACGATCCAAATCTCCAGCCTAGTCTGCATCCAAAAATCCATGTATATCAACCACTCTGTCCAATCCCATTCTTCCTTCGTAGCACAATCCATAGCTAGCAGTGCCACGCAAATACCTGAAAACCCTTTTTACTGTTGTCCAATGCTCCTTCCCTAGTTTTGACATATACCCGCTCAAAACTCCCACTGCATGTGCAATGTCCGGTCTAGTACAGACCATTTCATACATCAAACTGCCAACTACACTCGCATATGGAACATGAGACATGTCCTCCTCTTCTTCATGTGTCTTGGGACACTGATCCACAGATAACTTTACACCAACAGGAATAGGAACCTTAACCGGTTTACATTCCTGCATATTA
>ML789652.1:250177-263480 GCA_009831015.1 Picea engelmannii
CCAGAGTCAATCAACCATGCCTCATGATCTGCATGTGTGCTTGAAGAGGCCAAGTACACATCCCCTCCTTTTTCCTTGGAGGTATTTTCTTCTGTAGAAGAAGATTCTTCAGATCCCTTCTTTTTCTCAACTTTGGATCTACATTGCTTCTTGTAGTGCCCTTCTTTTCCACACCTCCAACATACGCTTCCAAACTTTCCAGGAGATTTAGATCTACCCTTAGACTTAGATTTCCCACTTGAGAAATTAGATCTATTTCTTTCCTAGGAATGTCCTCTTGCAAATAATGTGTTTGTGCTATGTCCTTCCATATTCTTTCGTCTCATCTCCTCCGACAACAAGGACGAGACCACTTCTTCAAACTTCAAAGAAGTTGTATTACTACCTATGGCCACAACCAGACTATCCCATGAGTCTGGTAAAGAACATAAAAAACCGATACATTTATCTTCATCTGAAATTTTAATATCAATAGATACTAACTGACTTACCACAGTATTGAAGGCATTCAAATGCTCTGACACCGAGTCTCCATCTCTCATCCTCAATTTATACAACTTCTTTCTCAGGAATAGTTTATTTACCAGGGACTTAGACTAATACAACTTCCCCAACTTTTCCCATAAATCCTTGGTTGTAGCTTCCTCTGACACATTCAGTAATACTGAATCAGAGAGACACAGTCGAATTGTGCTTTTTGCCTTCCGATCCGTCTTTTTCCAATCATCTGCAGAAGTTCCTGTAGGTGAAGTACCTGGATCTACCGCGATCCACTGATCTCTTTCCACCAAAATATCTTCCATCTTGAGCTTCCACAGCTCAAAGATTTTCCCATTAAACTTCTCGATCTCCATCTTCGAATTGCTTGCCATTTCTTTTCACCTGAAAAACAATACCGTAGATCTTCCACTGTAACAAGGCTTATCACAGTCTCGAGCCAAATCCTTGACGACAAAGGCATCCCCCTAAAGCCAATAAAGCTCTGATACCAAATGTAAATTCTAACCTTGTACAATATCTACTGCAAACTAATATTCAGAAAATAACAAAAAATATACAATGGCAAATACAAACATTACACAAAGATTTTTCACCTAGAAACCCAAACAGGGAAAACCATCATATATTATATTCATACATTGTGTTACATTGTTTACAATACAATATAGATATAGGAGCCAACGGAATCAAAAACCCTAACCCAATGACATGTATTAGTCCAAAACCCTAATTACTTAACCAGAAATAGAAAACCATCGGCAAAAAACCATGTGTCGAAAAAACCACCTAAATATCATGTGGTCCCGGAAATATGTTGTCCCGGTGCAAAAAAAATTTCGTGGGTGCTGCCCCCGAACCCCCGCACGGGGGGCTCCGCCCTCCTGCACCCCCTGAGGGGGGGCCTAGAGGCCCCCCCTCTAACCCCCCTGTGCACCCAGTGCAGATGCTCAGACACTACTACTCATGCAAAGAATATAACACATACCCAACATATATAACGATTAACGTTTTACAAAAAGTGTTTTAGTCTGAAGACCAAAATATCAAAAATGTGAAGCACATGGCTTCATGTACAAATATAGCATTAAGGATGCTAATCGCTATAACATGTGATTATCCATGCTAGTTTACAAAGCAGTCGACCGATGGAAGCAGACATGCCCATTGTATGGTGCTAATAATGCCTCAGGATATCGTTGATAGAGGAATTTGAGATGTTCATAGTAATCCCCTCTAGATTCTTCTCTAGAATATCATCGTCAACAAAAAAAACTCCTGCTACGCGAACTCTGTCCCCTCGCCTCTGGATGGGGCATGAACCTGGAGGTCGGCAAGGTCCCACGTCTGCATCATCAAAAGAGCATTTGATTAAGTCATCGGATAAATAACACATAAAATCATTTTATATTTAAAAATCATAAAAACATTATAAAAAAAAAAATTACTTCTTATCTATGTCCCCCCTTTGGTAATCCTCAGGAAGAACCAAGTCTGGATCACCTTGGAAGTCTAAAACAACATAAGCATAGTCATTGACCATAACCATCTGGGTCCTCAACCAGTCAAAGAAAATATCATTATACCTAATGATAGGACCAATTACATGCCCTGCCATGAGGTTGACCCACCTCTTCATTCTTGGATCCTGTGGGGCAGGTATACCCCACTCTACCTACAAGCGCAAATATGGGACCCTCTCCAGGAAGAAGGACACCAAAATCAATCTGTATCCGAACTGTTTCAATTTGCCATTCCTGCACTTGGTTAACTATTTTTTCATGCTTCTAAGAACCCCATCACACTAGTTGAAAACTTAGGGCTCCATACATTCCAACACATTGGAAATGTCTTTGAAGATCCATATGGGGAGTTTCACTTCCCGCCATGTGCGTGATGGTGTAGAGGATAGTCTGTAGAGGTAATTCACAGACGTACCTGATAGCGACTTTGTCGCTATGATTTTGAGTACCTGGCACACAATGTGCACTGATATAATGACTCATGGGATTTCCACCTCTCCTGCTACCTGTCAGCGTAACTTGGGATCCACGACAAGACAATCCGGTCAAGAAGTAGATATATTCGATATCTATCTTAAGAATATGAGCCTCCACTCAGAATTCTTGTTGGTTCATGTCCCACATATGAACTAAGTATTCCAGTAACCTCATCTGGGCCCTCATGCCCTGGATCTTGAAGAATTTTAGTATTCCACATTGTCGGAGGGAATTTACCATTCTCGGGTCATTCCTGGAAAAGTAATCTTCGTCCTCATGCTCTCTCTCTCACCATTCCAACATATTACCGTAGAAAACTTGCAATGGGTTATAAAAGAGAGATGAGTACCTTAATCGTCCCTCTAGAAACTTTTTATTGCAAAATACATATAAAAATATTTTTTGGTTTGTGCACGTCGCAGGCCTGAACATCCGTACAGTGAGGAGTCGTCGCATGCTAGCCTTAAGTTCGCTTGCGATGAACCTAGGTCGTCGCAGGGTATGATATAGGGTGTCTGTGACGACCTCCACACACAGGTACCCTTGAAAAATTGACTCAAAAATGCATTTATAACCAATGAAAAGAAAAAATTGATCCATGAAAAGTTGAAAGAGATGAAAATTACTTGTTCTGCGGAGACCATTCGTCAAATGATCAACCGTGCCTCCTGCAATCCGCAGTGGAAATTTGAGGTAAATAAGGGGTTTTGGAAAAAAGTTTGGGTGGAGTAACAATGGAATAGTGAAATAAAGTTTTTATCCATTTTTATTAACTTTTTTTCTTTTTCATTTCATTTTATATTATTTTAATATATTCCACCTAAACCCTAAAGTTCTAACGACATTGCATGTGTTTGGTTTTTTGCATATGAAAAACCTAGGAGTTATATATTGAACAAGGATACACCTTTTGGGTTTTCTTTTATACATTTGTCACATGTACAAATCCTTTTAGAGTTTTTCAGGAAAAACTTCGAGCTTGGTTTTTGTTCTTTCTCATGATCGTAAATCAATGAGAATGTAACCGAGTATACTTTTATCACTTTTTCAGACTCATAAAGGTTATACGAAAAAGCAACCCCTTGGATTTCCCTTTAAGCTCTTTTTAGACTCTCTAAACATGAAAAGATTGTCGAGCGACTTTGTTCTTTTCACGCTCGTAAAAGTATTTAAAGAAAACATTTGATGAGAGATAGGGTATCACTTTTTCAGTCTCATCAGATTAAGTTATGAAAAAGGAACTTGTGGAGTCCTCTTTAAGTGTTTTTCAGACTCTCAAAACATGAAAAACCCCTGAATTTTCTCTCTTTGGACTCATTAAATAAACATTGAAAGATCCGTCTGGGCCCGAACCACTCCTTCTTAGGGTTTGTTAAACATACTCCGAGGGACTCATATGAAGGATGAGCTTACATAAACAAGAATATGTTATCCTCCTCAAGCTTGCATTAAAATAAAGAGGTATTCACTAGAAATGGTGGGGGGGAAATTGGGAAAGAAATGTGTCTTTGCATCCGCGTTAGTGGTAATAATAGTCACTCTTGAACATGAGACCCCCCTTCATCATTGAATCCGGGTTGGGAAATCCATTTGTCTCTCGTTTGACCATCTGCATGTCCATATGTTGGGTCCTCCTTGAGTCAATTCTGCCAAGACCATTGTTGTGTCGTTCATATGTTCAAGAGAAGTCTAACCCTAATAGGCCTCCTATTGAGTTGACCATCTGCAGTTATAAATCTTCTACCATGTCGTCCTTCCTTGTGTCGGTTTTAAATCACTTCATACTCTGATATACCTCAAATCTGTTACTTATTTTGTGTCATTGATGGGGGATACATCAAGGCCCTGTTGTGTGGAGTCTTTTCCTATCGACTTTAGCTCATTATCCATGAGAAATACTTAGAAATCATTCAGTACCTTAGAACTTGCATGCCTCAATGGTAGGTTTCTTCGCTTTCAACAGTATGTTCACATCATTGACCCTTGATTGGAAGATTCCATCAAGTGTTCGACTTCAACTCATTTATTCACATTCGTTGGATTGTATTGGGGTACCTTGGGATTCATTGACATCAATGAAGATTTCCTTCGCACTTGTTAACGATTCTCATCATTGACTGGTAATCAAGCGGTTTCTATCATGCTCGACTTCAGCACCTGTAATCACATGATTAGATTCATGCTTAGAGATGACAAAATTGAAGACCCTGGATCATCCCATTCTGGTCCAGGTTGTGACAGAGTATTCATGATTTGTATTGACATATAGATCCACTTTGTATGTATCGTGGCTATGTACGAATTTGAATTCTTTAGAGCATAGATCCATAGTGTATTCTAGGTGGTTCTGCCGATTTACCTTGACATGGAACCATAATGTATATTTAGTGGCCATGACTCATTTGAAATTTTTTAATATGAGTATGGGAATTCCTACCTCGGACGATGGTATATTATCATGGTGATGCTTGAATGTTTGCAGGTTCTCGACTGGTGCACTCTTTGTTTCCGACACACACATTCTACAAAGTATTTTGACTGTCACGAGTTCTAGCCTCATACTTTGGGGGGCATTATGTTACACATTATTTTGGTCATCTTAGTGATCCATTAAAAACACGTGTGCATGTTCCATAGCACTGGAGTGGAGCTAGGGAGACACGGCAAGAGGAAGAGATATTTAAACGGTATGTTTCCCATCTCTTGTTAGATAGTAAACTCAATGATTAGAGTTTAGAGAAAGCATCATATTCTGCTTTGTTTTGTTCTAGATCTAGGTGGATCTAGGGAGATTTGTTTATGTATGCATTTACCGATCAATCCCATAACAATAAGTATCAATTGTGTGGTTATTTACTTGTTGTGTATTTATACATGTGTCTTTTACTTTATGGGTTTTTCCCATGTATGATGCATGTATACTTTTACTTTGGTTCCGCATGATTCTATATAATTGCAGAATATATTGTCTGTTTATATATATATATATATATATATGCATTTGAAAAGAAATCTTTGAATGTAGCATAGCCCAACATTTTAAGGTTGGGGATGTTACAAATTTGGTATCAGAGCTCCATTTTTCAACAGTGAGCCTAGATGGGCCATGTAAGTGAAAATTGAAGAAAAATTTTCACAGAGAGTTGTTGTCGAAATGGACAAAATTCGAGTTTCAGAGTGTCCATGAGCGCCAAGAGGGTGCTGAGAGCACACCTTAACTTTGTTTGAAATCTCAGGAGGTGTAGCAGTTCGAGAAACCACAATGGTCATAGAATCTATTCAAGAAAGGTATGAATCCTTCACAACCATCATATCTGGGAAAAGGAGTGGGGTGGTTAACCCCCTCAAGTCGTTAGGACTTCGTTGCTTCGACAATTTTTAATTCTTTGACAGAAAGAAGGAAATAATCATCGAAGCTTTGAAGTCCCAGAGTGAATCTACACCATATATCATTTGGGAGAAGGCATGTCATTGGATCCCCCAAGTGGTTCAACAATTCGACACTCTGGGGAAATCTGGTTGTGGTTACGTGGAGTGGAGTTTTCCCAAAAGTGTTGAAGTCCGGAACCAATCTAGATCATTCATGTTTGTGGATACATGTCCTTATATTATCAATTGTTTGGAATTCCGGTGCTCGCTAGTTTGGGGGTTGGGCGGTGATCAACAATGAAAACTTTTGAAGCCCGAATCCTTGAAGCGCCGGAGTCTTGAAACTCGAGAGGAGCAAAGTTCATAGAGTTAGCCACTTCGGTGTTTAAAGGAAAATTCGTGTTGTGATAATAGGTCCTTGGAAGCCCCGAAGCGCCAAAGTAACGAAACTTCGGAGAAGCACTCGACTAGGAGTTCGTCAGTCCGACGTTCAGATGTTTTAAATTGTTCTAGTTTGAAATTATCTTAAGCTCGGAGTTCCAAAATCCTGGAGCCGCGAAGTCCGAAGCTCCAGAGAACACTATTAGGGATTTTAGAAGTTTTACGTTCAGATGTTTTATGTATTCTGGTGTGATATGCTCTAAAGTACCAAAGTCCTGGAGCGTTGGAGTGACATGCCATGTTGATGTCACCTAGGGTGACGTGGACCCACTCTAAGCATGCCACGTTTCATCTTGTTTCATTCTTTTAATAGAATTGTTGTTCCAATTATAACTTGACACATGTCACCCGTAGATTGGGCCAAGTGTCATCTCTATATTTTCGATATATAGCACCCCCCTGGTGCGTGATTGCGAATGAGACTTTGGAGTTTCATAGATTCAAAATTTGGGGATATGTGTGTATGTTGTTGCAAGATCTTCCTAATCTCGAAGCTCCAGAGCCTGGGAGCACCGAAGTAGTTCGCTCGTTCGACGTTCGAGGAACTTTGCGTGTTGTGTGGTCCAAAATTCCGAAGGATGAAGAAGAGAATCTTTGAAGCGCTAGTCTGAGAAGAAAATGGCTTAGAGAAGTAGACCGTGGGGTTTTTGGTTTGTAGGGACCTACATTGGCGGGAAATTCACAGGACCTGTGTACAATGTGAGAGGATCCATCACGGGTCCAAGAGCTAATTCATCTTTGAAGAAGAAGAACAATTGTACAGGGATTACCTCACATGAAAGACAATTTTCAGATATCCATAATGTTCAGCTCAAGACTCAAAATTGAGCATGGAAGTAGGCGTTGGAAAGATATTGAATAATAGAATATAAATACTCACCTAGAAAATTGACCCAGGCAAAACATTTCTCATGAATTAGAAGAAATAAGTCTGATGTGTTATTGAACCAAGATGGTTCATAATTTCATGAAATTGTTGAATCAATTAGCCTAATAGATTCTATTGGCTACACATTTTGCAGAGAGATGGAATATACACAGGGGGATTATAGATAGGAATACGATATTAGAGGGATGGATGTCCATATGGATAATGAAGGTACAAACTCAAACGGACTTGGACAAAGGAAATAAGATAGCATGAATTGGGTAGATACCATTAAAAATTTGTAGAAGGATGTCCAAAGTCACAAGGATGATAATGAAAGTCTTATGAAAGCCAAGGAGTACCAGGAGGAATTCAACATAAAGTCAATGCATATCTTGGACAAAATTGAAAAGAAGATGGATAAGGAGATTGGCTCAAGAAAATTAGAAAGTCACAGGTCTCTTGATGAGAAAAGAAGAGCAAGAACTGTTAGCAGACATCACCATCACTCCCCAAGGCATTCCAATAGCAGAGCACACAGTATCTCAAGTCCATCCCCTGTTAGGAAGCATAAGAAGAGGTCTGGGGTGGATGAGCTATGAGGATAAATGAACAAAATCAAACCTCCTACATTTGATGGTGAGCACAAGAAGGATGAAGATGTAGAGACATGGCTACTAGGCATGAGAAAGTATTTTCAATTAAATAATTACTCTTCCCACACAGAAGGAAGAATTTCCATATATCAACTCAAGGGAAAGGCATCTATGTGGTGGGACCATCTTGTGCAGGTTCAACACATTAAATAGAAAAATGTTACTTAGAAGCAATTCAATAAGTATTTTGAAAAGAAATACTTAGATATTATGACAAGAAAATGAAAGAGTTCTTTGAACTCAAGCTTAGGAGTATAACCATAGATGAATATGAAAGAAGGTTTTTAGAACTGTTGAAGTATGTTTCTTTCATCAAGGATGAGATAGTTAATATTCAAAGGTATTTGAGTGGGCTTCCATCATTCATCAGTGAAAAGATACAATATGATGATCCAAAAACATTGGATGGGACCATAAGGCAAGCTAAATGCCTATATGATCATCATAAAGGAAGGCCAACTTTCCAAAAATATTGGGAAGACAAGAAGAAATATAATTTGGATTAGAAAAAGAAGGGTACTAAGCCACCATTCTTCAGAAATAATCCTCAAGGACAACCAAATTTTAGAGAACCCGGAACGATGGAGATAGGGGGGAAAAGGCCAAGGCAACCACATATTCAATGTTGGGGTTGTAAAGGAGATCATATGTATAGAGATTGTCCTCCCAAAGGTGAAAAAGTGAGAAATGTTCACAATGTACAACAAGTTGAAACAATGGAGGACATGGGTAGAAGCGTACCAAGGATCTATGAAGTCATGGAAAAAAACCAAACATATTTTCAGTCACATATGATTGAAGTGGAAGGTATGATCAACAACTAGACCATTGCTATTTTAATAGATTTAGGAGCTAGTCATAGTTATATAGATCCTAAGATGGTGGAAATATTTCATTTGCCAAGAAGCAATCATGGAAAATCTTGGTTTGTGCAGCTGCATACTAGAGCCAAAACAAAAGTTAATGAGATGGTTAAGTCATGTCCAATGAACATGAATGGATTGACCACTAGGGAAAATTTGAACATCTTGCCTTTAGGTTCCTATGATTGTATAATTGGGATGGATTGGTTGGACCAACACGATACTATCCTAGACTGTCATAAAAAGGAACTTACTTTCCTGGATGGGGAAGGGAACCCAAGGACAGTACAGGGAATTCCCAGGGCAATATCTGTCAGAGAAATCTCAACAATGCAACTAAAGAAAATTTACAAGAAAGGGTGTCAAGTATTTGCAACTCATATGGAAGAGAAACCTAAGGATAAGGTGTCAAATATTCAATATTATGTAATCCTAAGAGAGTTTGAGGATGTATTTAAAGAAATACTAGGATTACCCCCTAAAAGAGACATTGATTTATCCATCAATTTGATGCCTGGAGAAACTCCAATATCCAAGACCCCTTAGAGGATTTGTACACCAAAAATGAAGGAGTTGCAAATGCAACTAGAAAATATTTTGAAGAAGGGGTATATATTCCCAAGCGTGTCACCTTGGGGTGCCCCAGTATTATTTGTGAAGAATAAGGATGGAAAATTGAGACTTTGCATGGACTTTAGGCAGTTGAACAAGGTAAATATGAAGAATAAGTATCCTTTGCCAAGGATCAATGACCTCTTTGATCAGTTGAAGTATGAAAAAATATTCTCCAAGATTGATCTTAGGTAAAGTTATCATCATGTAAGAATTAAAGAAGAAAACATCATCAAAACTTCTTTCAGAAAAAGGTATGGGCATTATGAATTCACAGTGGTGCCATTTGGGTTATCAAATGCACCAACTGTTTTTATGTGTTTAATGAATGGAATTTTCAAAGAATACCTGGATAAGTTTGTCATTGTATTTTTGGATGACATTATTATATATTATAAGTCAGAGGAAGAGAATGAAAAAAGCTTAAGGATGGTACTACAGGTATTAAGGGAGCATCAATTGTATGCCAAATTGAGCAAGTACTCATGTTTTCAGAAACAAATTCACTATTTAGGACATATCATCTCAGAGGAAGGGATATAAGTGCATCTTGAAAATATTGAGGCCATTAGAGGATGGCCAACACCAAGGAATGTGATATATATTAGATCATTCATGGGCCTTGCAGGATACTACAAAATATTTATTGAAGGATTCTCAAATATTGCACATCTGATCACTTCCTTGCAAAAGAATGGAGTGAAGTTTTAGTGGAAAGTAGAATGTGAAAAGATTTTCCAACTCTTGAATCATTTATTAACCAGTGCTTCAATACTAAGGATTGCAGATCCAAATGAAGACTTCATTGTATCCACTTATGCATGTAAAGAAGGACTTGGTGGAGTCCTCAATCAGAAAGGATATGTTGTATGTTATGAATCAAGGAAGTTGAAGGAGCATGAAAGACACTATGATACTCATGATTTGGAGTTGGAATCCATAGTGCATGCATTGAATATGTGGAGGCACTACCTCATGGGGAAAAGGTTCGAGTTGAGGACAAACCATAATGGTCTAAAATATTTATTTGGACAACCAACTCTAAATGCCATACAAAGCAAATGGTTATAATTTCTCAGTGAATATGACTTTGATATAAATCATATCAAAGAGAAAGAGAACAAGGTAGTTGATGCACTCAACAAAAGGGTGCACGAGTTGCATGCTACAACCATTAGCATGTACCGATAAGATTTGAAGGACATAATCTTGGAGGCTACAAAATCAGATTTGCAATACATGGAAATAGTAACAAAATTACAACAAGGTATTTTGCAGCAGAAAATTGAATACTACAAGATGGGAAATGATGAAAATTATCATGTACAGAGGCATAATTTATGTACCAAATTCTCAGGAATTGAAAAAACTGATATTTAGAGAAATGCATAATGTACCTTATGTTGGGCACCCAGGGTATCAAAAAACTATTTCAGTTGTCAAGAGCCAATATTATTGGTTAGGCATGAAGAAGGAAGTTGTTGAGTATATCGCCAAATGTTGGAGTGTCAAAGGGTCAACGTTGAGCATAGACACCCATCTAGTTTTCTACAACCATTACTCATCCCTGAGTAGAAATGGGAAGTTTTAACAATGGATTTCATCACCAAACTACACAGAACAAGCAAGCAACATGATTCTATCATGGTAGTGGTGGATAAGCTTACCAAAGATGCCCATTTTATTCCAATAAAGCTCACTCACAAGGAAACCAACATTGTTGATATTTATATGAGAGAAATTTATCGACTGTATGGTATACCAAAGACAATTGTGTCTGATAGAGATCCAAAATTTACATCAAAATTTTGGAAAGGATTATTTAAAGGATTTGGAACAAATTTAAATTTTAGCACAACTTATCATCCATAATCTGATGGAAAAACATAGAGGGTGAATTAAGTGATTGAAGATATGTTGAGTATTTATGTGATGGATAAACCATCAAAATCGGAACACTACCTACACTTGGTAGAGTTTGCTTATAACAATGGGTACCAAGCATCTCTAAATATGAGCCTATTTGAGGCACTTTATGGTAGAAAGTGCAACACACCTGTAAGCTTGGACAACCTAGAAGATAGAGGAGTAGTTGGGCCAAAACTACTCAGGGAAATGGAAGAGAAGACGTTGAAAATAAAACAGAATTTAAAGGTTTCTCAAGACAGGCAGGAAATATATGCTAACAAGAGTATAACTCATAAGGAGTTTAAAGTGGGTGATCATGTATTCTTGAAAGTGAAGGCCAACATAAGTTCCTTGAAGTTGGGAAATTGTTCAAAGTTGGGAGCTCGTTTTTGTGGGCCATTTGAAATCCTAGAGAGGATTGGGCCTGTAGAATACATGCTTACTTTGCCTGCATCAATTTCTATTCATAATGTACTTCGTGTAGCATTGCTCAAAAAGAATATACCTTATGATAATCATGTTATTGACTGGAATGTGATTCAGGTGGAGAAAGAAGGCGATTTTCAAGTATATCCAGTGTTCATACTAGACCGAAAGATCAAGAATCTCTACAATCGAATCATAGAGCTAGTAAAGTTCCAATGGACCTAGTACGGTCCTGAGGATGCAACTTGGGAGCACGAGGATGCTATGAATGAAGAATACTCACATCTTTTTGAAGAGTTTTGAAATTTTGTTGGTAAATGTGTATATATATTGCATTGAGGATAGTGCATAAAATAAGGGGAGGGTGATGTAACACCCCAAGATCGAGCCTCATTTGTAAATGTAAATATGTGTTATAGGTCGGTGATCCAGGTTTATTATAAGCTAGAAGGCTTATGTGATGATTAGGCCAGAGAGCTTAGATGATAAAGTCCAGTGAGCCTATTTTTGTATATGTAAATACTCATATTATTAATATAACACATCACTGTGTGTAGACTGACCACGATAAAGAGTACGGGGGAATAAACTCCACTATGAATGGAAGGGGGGGGGTAAGAGCCTAGGAAGGGGGATAATCTAGAGAGCTTACCTCTAAGGTAATATTATAATATTATTCCTAAAATACTAAGGTATGTATAAATCTCTTGTTATCCTAAGTTGCTATGTGAAGGGGGATGAACTACAAGTGGAGAGGAATGAGCTCCTGAAGGGACATGTTTCATCCAAGGCGCATGCAGTTATAAGTGGATAAAATCAGTTTATTTGGGGATCTCTCCCCATTCTTTCCATTTAAGATTCACCAGTCTGTCATCGATTCACTCTGTGACCTCCAACATTCAACCTATACATCCATCACACACTCCTAAAGTTGTACGATGTAACTCCCTATCATGGATAATGTATCTACTATGTACCCACTCCAATATTGTTCCTTAACTGATTTTCTTTTGTTTCCATCACCTATGCCACCACCTTTACTTGTGCCTGGTTGACTTAAGAGTTGGATTGAATAGGCGGGTTGTCAGGCCCATGGACTGGAGAGGTGGGTTGTCATGCCCATGAGAAACTCTCTCCAGGTGAGAGAACTGCTAAGGAATTGATTTCCCGAGGAAGCCCAACTATAGCTATAGAGATATGAGACTTCCTGTCTGGCATGTTGTTGAATCCCTAAAAGGCAAGCGGGGTGGTCAAAGGAGTGTTGAGAAAAGAAGGGGCACACTTCCTAGGATGGGACAGGCATGTGGGGAAGGAGAGGATGTAGGATGTTAGCTTGAGTTGTCACATGTAATGAAATTCTTCCTATTGACAGTGTAACCTTGGCCTAGATAGGAATCCCTTTACCTGGGTGGATTTTAGTCCCAGCTCGGGGGTGACGCACTGCTGAGAGATTTTAGTAGCATGTTCTAAGGTTGGGAGGTTCATGGAAGGTCTACATGCAGTTGGTGGTCTTCTCTAAAAGATAAGTATCAATTGTATGGTTATTTTCTTGTTGGGTATTTATACATGTGTCTTTACTTTATGGGTTTTTCTCCTGTATGTTGCATCTATACTTTTATTGTGTTTCCACAAAATTTTATATAATTGCAGATTGTTTAGATT
>ML789652.1:263508-347278 GCA_009831015.1 Picea engelmannii
ATGTGAATATGACATAGCCCAGGAGTTTAAGGCTGGGTATGTTACATTCCAAGACAAAATTATTAATGAAAACAATAGCTACTAAGGTTGGAGTAGTGTGCATGGATTCCTTTAAGGCTGAGAAGGCCTACTTTGCAACATTGCTTCATACAAAGGAATTATTTTTTAGCAGGGTTGTTAAGGGGGAAATTTGTTTTCCATATTTTTTTATGAACTTCCTATAGTAGCCTGTAATCCCTAAGAAACCATGTACGCTATTCAAGGCCTTGGGGCATGGACAATGCTTCATAACAAATAATTCATTGGGATCCACATGCACCCTATATTGAATGCAACCCAAGTATTTTACCTCTGAAGGCACAAAAGTGAATTTCAAATGTTTAAGGAACAATTGCTAGTCCTACAAGAGTTGTAAGGATCTATCAACATGCTCCACATCAGAGTCTCATATTTTGTGATAAGTCAAGATATCATCAAATAACACCAACACAAAATTACATAGGAAGGGTCAAAAAATATTGTTCGCAAGGCTCTAAAAGGTGGATGGGGCATTGAAAAGTCCAAAGGGCATCACTAGAAACTCATTATGACTTTCATATGTGTGGAAATTTTTCTTAGGAATGTATGTCTCTTTCACTCATATTTGGTGGTATCTTGAGTGAAGGTTCAATTCAATGTAAAACTTGGCTCCATGAAACTCATCCAAGACATCAACAATAATAGGAATGATAAATTTTTCTTTGATGTTCAACTGATTGAGAGCCCGTAAATCAAGACACTTGTGCCAACTACATTCTTTATTTAATACCTTGACCATAGTTGATGAGTAAGGTATGGTACTGGGATGTATTTCACCAACCTTCAATAGTTCATTAATGATATTTTGTATCTCATTCTTCTATGAAAATGGGTTCCTCTAAGGATGCACATTGGGTGGTTGAATACCTAGGATTAGGGGTATACCATGGTCATGCTCACCACATGAAGGTGGTAATACAAGGGTTGTTTCAAATATATATTGATGTTTTGTTAGGACCATCTACAAATCAAGATGAATCTCCTTTGGAGAGTTGTCGACAACTTGTAGGGCATTGAATTGGAAAATAATATCAAAGTGTAATTTATTAAATTGATTATCCATATGGTGAGAGATAATAATTTCATGGGAACTAGACTTAATCCCCTTGAGATTTTGTTTATTCCCTTTCCTAGTAAATATTATATATAATTCCTTGAAATCCATGGTAATAGAGCCCAAAGTGCATAACAATTTTTCACTTAGAATGACATCACAACCACCCATTTCAATTTAAAAAATGTGATGTTTGAGATGATAATCTTCTTTTTGAAGTTTCACAGTCTTACATCATCCTCCACATTTCATCATACCACCATTGGCTATCACAATTTGAAAATTATGTATGGCATGGGAACAATAATGGGGTTCTTTGGCCACTCTCCATTGAATACAATTGTGGGTGTTTCCATTGTCAATCAAAACAATCACCTTGTGGTTCTTTATGTAACCAATTAACTTTAGAGTTAGGGGTGTAGAAAATCTAGATGAATGATGAAGGAAATTTTGGGTTCCTCATAATGAGTTTGCAAGGTTGAGTCTTCTTGAGGGTGGGGGTTGGTTTCTTCTAATTATAGTTTGGAAGTGTCTTCTACTGGAATGTTCTGTGACTAATACTGTGAGGATACATCCATTTTAAATAACTCATGTTATTCACATTTGTGCCCTTTTAAATATCACTCATCACAATTATAGAATTTTTTTGTGCATTGGAGTTCTACCATTTCTTTTGGGAACAACTATTGGATTCTCAAGGGATGAGAAGGGGAGGGATTGGTGGTGGTTACCAAAGGAGTATGAGTTCTAGAATTGAATGAGGTTCTTTTGGTCTATGCATTTATCAACATATCAACTTATTTATTTGTCTCATGGGTTTCCAACCAAGTAGTTGGGCATTGCATCATGATTTGTGCTCTAATTTCCTCCTTGAGACCATTGATGAAACATTCTTTAAAAAAGGAATCACTCAATCCCTATGTGTGGATTTCCAATTTCTTAAAGGATTATATGAAGTCTACAATTGTGCATGTTTGGCATAATTTTGTTATTCATCCCAACTAGTGAGTGTCTCATTCAAAATCAACATATATGGCCTTCACAAGATAGTTCTAGGCAATGTATCCCCCATAATATTTCTTATGTCATTTCCACCATTTCAAATTCTTTGGATCCAAATATAAGACCCACACTATAAGTTTCATTACATCATTATTAATTCCATGGAGAGAGAAATATTGTTCCATTTGGGTAACCCAATCATCTAAATAAAAACCATCAAACGTGTTCATGTCTACTTTAATAAAGTGGTGGCACACATTGTAATCATGAAAGGGTGTTTGATGACCATGGTTATCCAAAAAGAGTATGTTAGTATGATGCTCTGTATTTTCTGGAGAAATTGAGGAGTCAATTTGATGGCACTAAGTTTGTAGGCCCTAGAATTTATCTTTTGTGGTTGCTATGTTGGAAGTATGAGTCATGGGACCACTTAAGATTCCCCTGATGTGTTATCCTAGACTTATCTCAATGTGACCAATGGCTTGAGATGAGTCTTTTAAGATATATCACAAAAAAGGTATTGTTGAGTCAACTCGAAATGGTTACTATAGAGACATACCCAAATGGTCAACACACGTACTACATATTGAAAAATTTGCGATGACCACTTGCGACGAAAGTGCTCTTTCGTCGCAACATGTAAGAGAAAAAGTTCATTTTTTCTAAATCCACCCCGTAATCGTCGCTATCTCGAAGCCAACAGTTTGACTAAATTATCATGGTCAAAGTTTGTCGCAAGAGCGACGACTGTTGTTTTCCCGTCGCTCTTGCGAGGGATTTTGACCATGCTAATTTACCTTAAAATTGACCATTGAAAATGACCTAAACTTATTGCGACGACTGTAGTTTGTCCGTCGCTCTTGTGACAAACTTTGACCATAATAATTGACCTTGAAATTGACCGTTGAAAATGACCTAAAATACCTAGGTAGAAAATAATTTTTTTTAGGTCACTATCATCACAATTGCGACGATAGTGACCTAAAATTGGCCTATAAATATTTGACGACTTAAAGATGTTGCGACAATCTTGCTATAACAATGATGGTTCTGAAAGGGTATTTTTGTGTGGAAAAATGTCGCAGAATGTTGTTAGAAGTGGGGAAAAAAGTTAGCTTGTTATATTGGATCTAATAATGTAGATAAACATAATTCTCTCATAGGATCCATGGCCTAAAGTAATGATAGATATGTTCTAAATAACACAAAAATGCATAAGCACACCATAATCATGATAAAGAAAATGTAAGAGATACGAGCTAAGGGATTTTACATTGGGTGTAATAAAAAATGGTATTGGTGGAAAAAATGTTCCAAAAAAAATACTATTCACATCAAGAATAATGACAAGGATGAAGAGGAACCTCAATAGGATTTGTGAGAATAGTTTGAGTTCTTATTAAATTTGTTATAGTTGTATTGGTCAATGTAAGAATACAAAAAAAATGGTTTGTCCCACAGTCTATGATTCATAGTTTGTTAAAAAAAATGATGCTTGTCTACCAAAAATGCAATTCTATCCTTTGTAGAGGATTGTGAACTTTTACTAGTACAAATCCTATAGATGACACTTAATACTAGATAGACTTTGTAGTACATGAAGACCTGAAATTAATGAAAAACATGCATATTGCAAGCTTCCTCTTTCTCCATTGGATAGGGATAAGAGTCTCGGGCCTCCCCAACCATGTCCAAATCTAAAGGAATTTGATGAACATATTCTTTTTCTTTGTTTTCCATAGGCATTTAACCGACATACATCTTGGCATTGAAAGGAACATATTGAAATCTCTTTGACAAATTTGAGATTTTCTAGTGCAACATATGCACTCTTCCTTTAAAGCATTGATTTTCTTCTTATGTTGTAATAGAGACTCCATGATAAAAATAAACCCTGCATTATGATTATCTTCCTGAACATGGATTCTACTAATAGATGAGAAGATAGAGGCCTGGTTCTCAGCAATTAGGTCCTCCTGTTTACGAACAAATTGATAGATTTATATTATTTTACAATAGGGGTAGTGTCCAGGTTGGCTATGGATCTCCATGCTACCTATAAACTAGAGATATTACAACCAATTTGGGTGAATAAAAGCAAATTCCCCTTCAATAGACCCCCCTACGTGGGAATTTAAGCTTATTTTTTTTGTACTTTCTCTTTGTTGGTCCATTTAGTCCCTATATGGAACTTTTATCTCATGTGTTATGAAATTTCTCTTTATTGGTCCAATTAGTCGCTACATGGGATTTTTAGCTCCATGTACACTTTCTCTCTATTGATTCAATCGTACATCTACAAAATAGAAAAATCTTTCTTACGTTTACCTAGGACATTTGAAAATTCCATATTAATGTAGGTTTTGAGAACATTTAATATGTGGATTTATTATTTTTCTTATTGTATTTGGGGAAATGTCTCTTGGGATTTCTAGGGTATTATGTCAAAAGCTAAAAATAATAATTTTCCTTCAACTCTATAAGTTTTAATAGAGGTTACCTATTCAACTCTGTAAGTTTTAATGGAGGCTACCTATTCATATATGAAGGTGGAAGGAGGTGGAAATTAGATGAATATGAGGGAATATATGTTTATTTTCCATTTTTCAAAAAACTTGTAGGTTACCAATTCATGTACGAAGGTATGCATGAGGTAGAAATGAGATGAATATGAGGGAATTTGTTTTCATTTTCCTTGTTCAATATGGTTTAACATGTGTTTTTGTTGTTGTCGGAATTTGGTGGTCCATGCTTGTCATGGTGTAGCCTAGAATTTGGTGGGTGGTGTGTTCTTGTCATGAGTTTTTTAGATGTATTATCAACTATGATATATGGTTGTGGTTATCTTGGTTGTTGTGGTCCACTATGGAGTTTCATATATATGGTCTCTAATATGGTGATTGGTCATGGTTTTCTTAGAGATCATGGTGTACTGTAGAATTTAGTGAGCCATGAATTGTGCTCATTGTGGAATAGCCTAAAATTTTGTGGGTGCTCTATGTTTCCCATGGGTTTCATGGTTATGGTCTCGATTATGGTTTTTTGTTGTGATTGTCTTGGTGATCATGGTGCACTCTGGAATTTGGTTGTTGTTCCATGTTTTTAATTCCTCTATTGGGTTTGGTCTCGATTATGGTGTTTTGTAGTGGTTGTTGATGTGTGGTAAAACATTTCATGGAGGAGGGTTGTTTTTCCATAGTATTGTGGGTAGTTTCATTGCTACGTCTTGCATACACTGGTAGATTGGTTGGAATTGTTGGTATTTGGAACATAGAAAGGGATGTGTTTTCCTTGTGACAGTGTTCTTCAAATTGGATTTGTCCATATGTGTTTTCTTTTTGAGTTGGTCTTTAGCACATAGAAAAGTATGTGTTTTCCTTGTTAACATGTTTTTTGGTTTGGATCTATTCTTGTGTGTTTTCTTTTTGTATGTGATATGGGTTTCATGTTGTTATGTCCCATGTTCAACCCTAGGTTTCTTTGATTCCTACAAAACTATTATTGTTTCCCTATAGTATTGGGGTTTAGGATGGCCTTGTGGGAGTTGAAAATGCAACACATGGGGGTTTGCAAAATTTAGAGGCGTTTTGTGTCATGTGGTTCCTCTTCCTTGAGTAGAGGATGCCTCGTTGGGTTATCCTAGTCTAGTATTTATATTTTTCTATACCACTTCTAGAAGTTATGGCATTGCTCAAGTTCAAGTGAGAATTTTTTGTTTAGGTTCTTTTTGCACAAATCCAACAAACAACAACCTTAATACTATTTTTTTCTTAGATCCATATGATAAATTTATCATGTCCTTAGTGTTTTCACATTTTTAATATGTCCTTAATATGTCCAAAATCAATAGGGATATCACATTAATTTAGGTGGTTGACCACTAATATTGGTAATTGCACCCTAGTCTAACTGTGCATCCAAAACTAAAGATATAAAAAATTTATTTAGATCTGTGAATATGATGATGGACTACTAACTAACAACATGTGCACATGCAACTGACGGTACAACCAAACAGGTACCTGTCAGATATTTCTTCGTCGAGTGAGGAAAGATTAGGAAAAATAGATGCCGGAAATGCGACTGCATCTAGTAGATATGATAAGAAAATAAGGACCAGAGGTGAAAAAGTCAATAAAATTTTGTAGACACATGAAAGTTTTTCTTGCCGAAGGAGGATCATGCTCTTATGATGATGAGAGCATAGGAGACATAGATGTTCCACTAAGGTATAAACATCTAGTGAAGCAATGGGTATCTAAGGAACTACCTCCTATAGATGTTGACTTCGTTGTCAACAATAGGTCATATCGCATTGCACCATACTCTTTGCATGGCTTGGGGTTATTTTCCATGGATGGAATAATTATAAAATACAATACAGTAACTGAATTGATGGACTATGTCGGACCGTGTTACAATTATAATGATTAGATGCGGCTGGTACGGTACATACGAAGTATGTAGAGATATGCACTTGCCGCAAATTATATACAACTAATAAACAAGGATAAAAATAAGGGAGAGACTATCTATATTGATGGAAGGCCTAAAGCTTCCGACAATATCGCAGGGTTTATAAACAACACGCGACCCAAGACAACAAACAAACAATCGAATTGCATATTTGAGGGACGTGAAGAGAATCAGGCAGTCCTGTGTGCAATAAAAATGATAGCTCCTAGGGAAGAGTTATTAGTGGATTACCATTTGAATTGAATAGAAACATTGACAAATAGTGTGCAGGTTCTTATGCAACACCTCTTTAATAAACCTCTACTTATTGCATTATATTTTTTTATTATCTTTAACATTGTTGTAAATATTATCTTTAACATTGTTTTTTCTTATCATTAACAATTTTTTAAATATTTGGGGGTTCTAATTATATTTTAATGTGGCAGGATGATGATGGAAAAGGGACACCCACAGAACATGTAAATGATTATCAATTTCCACTTTCATTTTACATTTTTTTTATTATTTGCTTATATAATTTTATTGAAATAACATTGTTTTTGTTGAAATTATATGTAGTTAGCAAGCCACGTGGATCATGATTCCACCGATGAGAAGGGGTTTTATTCTTGCGCTGATCCGATGCTCTTATTAAAGATAACAAGGAACTTGTTAGCTTGTTAGATCGTCCAGAACAAACCCCAGACGTCAAAGAAAGGATCAAGCTCCTTATGTCACAACTTGACACATATAAGGTAATAACCATAATTGTTTTTTTTTTTTTAAATGCAATCATATGTTCAATTATGATACTTTGTTCTTTAACTTTTACATTATCTCACGAAAAAACATTTTCTTTTTTATAAAGGAATATTTGGATCCTGTTTAGCCCGGGGTTGGTAGTAGTGGCACTATAGAGATGCTACAGAGTCCTGATGCAGACAGTCATACAACTGCTAGAGCACTATTTACTTCTTCATCTTCCACACCTCATTTAGATAAGAGCCATGACACGCACCGACATGCATCCACACCTCGATCAAAGTCTAGAGATTGTGGCATAGATGAGGATCATAGTGATGTGGTTGAGATGGTTTCTTTTCCTGGAGCTAGATGTGTGACAACCACGGGGACCCTTTCGTGCACATTTTTGGTCGACGATAATGGACTTCCATTAAAACAATCAAGACTCCCAGGTAGTTTTAATTCATATTTTAATCATTTAATGTTGTCCTCATCTAGATTATTAATTTTAAATTAATGATCATATCTTTTTCTGTGTAGGAAACGACCTTTTTTATAGGCACATAGAGAGCAAGGCCTTGTCTATTTTTGGGGCAACCTTACGCATGAGGTGGAATTGCCAGAATTCCAACCTCAAAAAGGAACTTATGGATTATCTTGAAGGCATCTTTGGTGTAGACACGTTCAATACAAAAGTGGTCACATCTGCAGTGGGTGAATATTTAAAATATACCCGGGATGTTTATAGACGAAGCTTGGCAAGAAATACTAGGTATGAGCGTCCTCCCTCAATTCCAGAGGGAGTGGAAGGCGATCATTGATGATGCAAAAGAGAAGATTTTGAAAACATTAGGAGAACAAATAACTGGTACACCAAGGTAAATTACAAATTTTTGAATTCAATAATAGCTTTATTTTTCTTTAGATCTAAACAAAAGTGTGGTTATATATAATATACTTGAATATTTTGATGATAGGTTACCTGACACTTCGAAGGAAACCAAAGAAAGGATTGCCAAACATGGCCAACACAAGCTAGGCTAGGGCGGCTAATCGAGGTTATAGTCATGAATCGTAAGTACTTGAACATATTAAGAATATTATTTGTATCACCTTATAACTTTAAGGTAATTGCGGTGAAAAAAATTGAAAAACCATACCCTTATACAATGCAGGGTGACGACTTCGGAACAAAAACCATGGAGGAAGACCTCCAACCTGGTTACATGTATGATTATAAAGTCATGGTTGATCATAGAAAAATCATGGGGAAGACCCCAAGATCCAATTTGTGGGATAAGGTAAATAAAAACAGTCCACATTAACCTTTTGTTACTTATAAAATACGTAAATGTTTGATATCGTCCATAATTTAATGTCTTACTTTGTTTTAATCATGGGAGCAACACTATCAATGAAACCATTAGTACTGAAAAACATAGTGTTGATAGTGAAATGATGCTAGAAGATCATGGTGCTCCCCAGCAGCCCCATCTCAGTGAGGTGCAACCCCAAGATGTTCCTGTGACTGAGGCCCACAATGGTAAAATGTCTATATATTAATCATATACTTAATAATTTTGTACTTATAAATTTTGACGTTTCAATGGTAGAGAATGTCATAGATGATCATCCTAGACCTAAAGATCAGGTGAACAGGCTGGAAGCCATTCCAATGGTGCCGACTAGAGGACCAGGTAAATAATTACATTGCAGAGTTTTTTTTTAATATTAATGAACTAATTCAATGATATTTAAAAATTGGCCATATAAATTTAATATTTTTTATTTTTTTAGGTGATGGACCCTCACAGCAGCATCCACATCGTGGGTACAAGACCAGACGTACTCGGTGTGAAAGTACTAAAACAACATCATCTTTGGATGAGCACCCAGTAAACGAAGACATGGATGTGGATGATTTGCTTAAGAACTAGAAAGCAAAAAAGAAGACTAAAAGAAATTCATGATGTCATGTAATAATTTTATAATACAGTTAGATGTATATTATATAACTGATAATATACACAAGGCTATTTCTATGGCTTGTATATATCTGTGAATGTAATTTTGTTATACACTTAATGACAAAGAGCATTACAATTCTTTTCATTGTGTCATGGACATAGTGTTGCTACACAACATTGCCTCAAAGCTTACTTATTCATTCCTCTATGATATGTATAGTGATGTTGAACCTTCCACAAATCATTGCGAGTAGAAAAACAAATTTTAGTGGGGGAGGATGTAAGGTCCTAGCCTTGAATGGATTTAGGAACCTCTGTTACATGATCACCTTAGTGGTCATTGAATGTCAAGGATGGACATGATAGAATTTTGGTGGCTAGAAGAGTTTGTTTTGGGAACCCTTTCATGATGGAAAGGTGCACCATGGATATATAGGGAACCCTTTTCTCATATTGGGCACAAAACAAACCTTGGAATCTCACACCAATTAGATGCATGCAGAGAAGCTTGGAAGGGAACTTGGAAAGAGAACGGAAAATGGGGGTTAAGGTAGGTGACCTAGTATTATCTACAAGCATGATGCATGGCATACAATATTAACATAGCAATATTGAATAGCATGGGTGCTTGGGCTACATGCATACATAAGTAGTTGGGTGGTCCATGTTTGGGGGTTGTGGTGGATAGTAGAGGTGACTTCATGCATAAGGATTCATGGAGAAAAATTGTGGGGTGGAATCATTAGGAACACATCTATTGAGCATGCATCCATTCAACACACATACATTGGAAACACAATTGGATTCACTTGGGCACAATTGGACACACTTGGGTGCACTTGGAGGCACTCAGAAACACTACTATATGTACTTGTTGGACACAAATGGTTAGAAAACAAGGAACCAAAAGAAAGAAGTTGATGGATGGAAATTGAGTCCACCTTAGAGTGAAAGGGCATGGAAGTGCAATGTAGTCTCATATAAAAGGAGGATTCCTCAAAAGTTATAAGGCATAAGTGATTGATCATTCACCAAGAGTGCAAAGGAATTTTATGATTGTTCTGATTTTAGGGTTAGGCATAGAAGGGTGAAATGCATTGGTTGAGTGAGAAGAAGAATAAAATAGGACCTATAGGAGGCATGCATGCGTTTTCTTTAGGGTTTGGATTATGCAAGTATGTTGGGTAGTAGGAAAAATGTAATATTTCCTTAGACTCATTATATATATATATATATATATATATATATATATATATATATATATATAATAGAGTTGCGGGTAGAAGGATGCAACTCTATTGTTGTATATTTGTAATGTTATTCATATAAATAAAGTAAAGCCACCTATCTTGGGTTCCACGTATACATGTGTGTTCTCAACTCTTTATGATTGTTGGATGTTACTATTCTTTGATTTGATTTGTGTTGGCTAAGTATAAGGATTGTTGGAATTTTTTATGGGCCATAGTTGGATGTGTGCCTATGGTTGAATGAACTTGGTTGAGTAGGACTTAGATGCAATTTATATGTTGTAGCTTAATATGAAGTTATGTGTAGAACTTAAGTGATGAGAAATAGTTTGGTTGAAGTAGGTGCATGTTGGCCAAGCCTTTGCAACTGAGGCAATATAATGCCACACAGCCTCATGTGTTGAAATAAAATTAATAGGAACTAAAGTTTACAAACAATTATTTTTGTAGACTGTAGGTCCATGACAATGTACCTCTAGATCCTCATTAAACCCAACAAATTATTGAGATTTATTTCCATGACATAACATGCAAGTTTAACAATTAATACATGCATAAACAGTAACCCAAAAAACTTGTTCCCAATTATATAGACTAGAAGTCAATATTATGCCCATATTACTGGTGTACATGCACATTTTCCATATTTTCCTATTGTTCATAGGGACTATTATTTATAGCACGTCTAACTTTAGAAAGTATCTATTTATAGTAGGTCTATTTTTAGTAGGTGGAAGTGACAAGGATAAAAGTGCACTTCACCTTGAATATTCCTTCTTCCATGGGAATATTTTCCTTCTATACAAGTGTGCATTTCCACTAGAGTTTAGTTCATCATGAATGAGTTGAATGCATGCATGCGGTGTCAGTTCTATTATTAGTCACTTCAATCATGGAGTTTAGTTCAACATGCATGGGTTTTTACTTGTTCTTGTTTAACTCTATTATTAGACAACTAACTCCACTTACTACTAGTCTTATTTTTGGAAGTTCTAATTCCAACAATATCCAACTCCATTTATAACTAGCCAACTCCATTTTTGGCTAGTTAACTCCACTTGCTGCCAGTTAATTTTGGAGTCATGTGTGCATGCACAAGGAAGCCCTAACCCTAGTGTGCACTTCTTCTCTCATGGAGATTTCTATATATATTTATCAATCTCTCATTGTAAAACAATTCATTCTAATGAATCCATCTGTCTTCTTTATTTTTGGTCTCATGCTTGCAAGCGTCCTTTCTTCTTAGCAACTAGATTATTGTGCTTATCAATTTAGTTTCTTGATTTCATCTATATTCTTGTGTTATAATTTTTACATGGTATGAGAGCTTAGGAGGATCTTGTAAGAATAACATAATATTTAATTTTAAAAGCATAGGTTGAGTTTGTAAGGATAAAAAATAATTTTCTTTGCAGGTGATAAAGGAGAAGCACATATTTATTTGTAGGTGACATAGGATTGAATATCACATAGAGAACATACCATCCCATGTCAGTGATCAACACACCATTACTTTGAATGGAAGAGAAAAATGTAGCTTTTACTAAGAAGCAAAATTATCGATAGGATTACAATGGGAACTGATTACAAAATTATGCAGTTGAGAAAGAAAAGTATTTCAACAGGATGGGTGAAGCATGTGGGATGTTATTCTTTTCAATATATCCAGATCTACTTTTCCACATAGAATCTACTTCCATACCAAACAAAGTATGGACCACATTGAAGAGTCTATTTTGGAAACAACATGAACTACAAGGACACATTTTGGAGAATAAACTCATCTAAATGAGCCCAAGAAGTTTCGACACTATACAAGACTTCTTCACCAAGTATAAGTTTTAATTTTTGTGATATCTCTTGGGAGTGAAGGGAACAACTACATAGAAGCTAACATAACTAGGATTCTCTTTTGAGGGGAGTTTTCTTCCCATTGGGTTTTCCCTCTTTACCTCATATTTTGTTTCGATAGTTATTTTGTACATGGGTACCTAACATGGCTACATATTAGACACACAAAGTAAAACTATGTTAGGTTTTATTGCAACTCAATGTTTCAATCCCAAAGCTAGGATCATCCCCACTATCCCTAGTGGTAGCCAATTTATACATGGATTTTTTTGAGAAACAACCAATTGATTCTTATCCTATAATTATTTTTTTTTGTAAGAGATATGTCGATGATACATATGTTTTTTTTTCACATGGAAGAGAGAGCCTAATTGGTTTCTTCAATAATCTAAATAGCTAGTCAGAAAGAATAAAATTTACTATGGAATTAGAAGAAAACAAAATCATACCTTTTCTAGATGTATTCATATCCAAGAAGAATAATGTCTTGTTATATAATTAGGTCCATCGAAAGAAAACAAATACATACCAATATATGCATGCAAACTCTCACCACCACCCTGCAAAAAAACTGTGGGTCATCAGCACACTAGTCACTTGGGTAGTCATAATATTTGATGTTGAGAACATTGAAAAATAATTGAAAGACCCATAAAATTTGTTCAAAATGAATGGATATAATGAAAAAGATTTTAACATGGAAGTCTTAAAGGAAATAAGTGGGAAAAGTTTTCAAAAATACTTTCTATACAAATTTGCAGAGGATGCCACAACATGAGCCCTGATGGATGAACTGTTCACTGCTACTATGGGCCCTAAAGAGAAAGTGAAGGATTTTAACCAAATATTTACCATGATCATGAATAAATTCCAACCAGAGGATAAAGTTTCAAAAGAGTTATAGATTGAATTATATGAAAATTTTCTACCAACTTCCATCTCCATGTTTGTCAAGAGAGATGACAAAATCACCTTAGCTGAAAACTTTGAAGAGAATAAAACCATTGAGTTTCATATGAAAGGATGCAAAGAGAGCCAAATATCTTTAGCAAGGTAGGAAACTCAACAAACACCTAAAAGGGTACTCTTGTTGACCATACCAACTGGTAAAAAAGTCGAGCAAAACACAAAAAATTATGGTGTCAATATGGAAATTTTGCAAAGGATGATCAAGAAATTGTCAAACGAAATTGTAGATATGAAAAGGAATGAAAGTGAAGGTGTCTCTAATAAAAGTCCTTATAGGCCCTTTTTCAAGAGACCACCACCTTTTAAGGCCATAAAACCTACCCTATCAAATATAAACATTGACTTGGGAGATGTGGCCTCTGATTCTTTTTGCACCTATCACCAAGAGAACCAATTTGAAAAGGATTGTCCACAATGAGTGAACACCATGAATTTGATGACCAATAATTTCTTAGATGGGTATGCCCTGATAAAATAAGAAAATATCCCAACCTCCAAAAGTACAGATGATGAAGGTAATGAGCCACTGGAAGAAACAACGATGGTGTTATGGGATATAAACTATATGACGCCTGAAAGTGATCTCACTGAAGAAGAAGAGTTGTAGTGAGATTTTAGAAGTAAAAACAAAAGGAGAAAGGGCCCTATTCCTCAAAATAACCCTATCATAGCTCATGCCCCTAAAAAACCTAATAGTTCATTTCCCTTGGCCAAACCAGCTCCCATACTCAACTCTTCCCCTAAATTTGCAACACAAGAAACATCAACATCGGAGTACAATGTGATAGAGGATTTAATAAAAATGAAAGACAACATTTTTGTTATGGACCTGTGCAGGATTCCTTAGAATAAAATCTTATTACTACAAGCTTGAAAGGAAGGGGATAACCACACACTAAACCTCAATACAAATGTGAACATAAAACTTCAGGGTAAACTAGAAAATCAAATGTAAACTCAACATCTATACATAGAAAATCTAAATTGTACATCCCTCCTTTCTTACTGACATTTGAATTTTTCAACAGAAGTTTACACAATTGTTTAGTGGACTCTAGGGAATTATCAAATGCCATACCTTATTTTGTGTGTAAAAAACTAAATGCAACCCATGCCAAGAGTCATATACACATTATACAATTGGATAGAACTAAGGTCAAGGTCATTGGTGAAATTAAGGATGTCATGATTCAAATCAATTCTAAACCAAAGGTTCACCAATTAATTGAAATTATAGCTGTATATATCCCAAAATCTTATGGGATGTTGCTAAGCTGAGACTGGCCATATAAATTACATGGATATTTAAATATCGACTGGTCTCACCTATGGTTACCATGGAAGGGGAAACCAAACGTGATCGGTATTGACAAAGAAAAATACTTGAAACACACTTTCACTGATTTAGAAGCCCAAAATGAACCTTTTTCAACTATGTTTCCTATATTAGGAAACTACTTTTGTGATTCGTATTTTGGGAATTTCCCAACTTGCATATCTAAGATCTTGTTTTCACAAAAGTCACAACTTCTACTACAAGAAATCCCAACAATAACTGAAGAGTTAAATAATCCATACCATTGCTTCCCAATTAATATCTTAGAAAACAAAACTGAAACTCCAAGTATAGACACCAACAAAAGGGTGCCTAACTTTCAATCTGATATTTGGACACTTTTTTTATGGATCCAAATCACAAGAAGGAGCTAGTGCTAGTTGTATTTTTATTGACCCATCTGGTAGACGTATATTTTGATCATGTAGGATGGAATTTGAGTGTACTATTAATACCGTTGAATACAAGGCTTTGGTCCAAGGACTTAAAAAACCCATTGACCTGAACATCAAAGAACAAGTTGTCTTTGGAGACTCATAAAAATTTTCCAGACACGTAAAACATACCAAACACTACAAATCACCACATTTAATAAATCACTAACAAGAGGTACATAGGATAATGGATAATTTTCAAGCATTCAACATCATTTCCATTCCTTGATTCAAGAATGTACTTGTTGATTCTCTTGCCACATCAGCCTCAATGTTGTCTCCCCTTGAATATTATGAGGCCTCTAGGTTCACCAGAGAGCTATTGTACAAGCCATCATTCCATGACAACATCACTAATTGGATATTATTTGAGGGAGATGATCATATCATATCCTTCTTGACTAATGAATAAATTTAGAGACATAGTCATTGATGATGATGAGTTCCAAGGAACGATTGATGAACAAGAAGGTAGAGAGTGTGACGCTAACAAGGAAAGAGATACTATAAATCCTAAAATCCACACAATTTCTAAGGGAGTATTCAACCTGGAAAACCTCTTTGATTTGCGAGAGAAATTCAAGAACCCCAAGAATGTAAAACCCGATAGTTCATGTCTTTCATACAAAGTCATAAATCTAGGTACAATTGAAAATCCTAAGTATGTTAACCTTGGAAAATCAATATGTCTTGAAGAAAAGAAATCATACCTTAAATTTTTAAAATAACATCGATATGTTTTCGCATGGTCTTATCAAGACATGAAAACATGTGATACAAAGGTCATCCAACACATACCATCCCTCTTAGGAAAGTTGTTAAACCTTTTTAGCAGAAACTATGAAAATTTCACCCATCCCTCAATCCTTTAATGAATAAAGAACTTAAAAATTTGTTGGATTATAAGATTATATTCCATGTAAGACATTGTGCCTGGGTATCTAATCCAGTATCAATAAATAAGAAGTTGAGAAAAAATTGTTTATGCGTGGATTTTAGAAATTTAAATAGAGTTTAAAAAAATGATAACTACCTTGAACCCCCGATGGAACAACTCCTGCAAACCATCTCTTAATTTGAGATATTCTCACTTCTAGATGGATTTTTAGGATACAATAAAGTTCTAGTCTTGGAACAAGGTCGATTGAAAACAACTTTTTAGACTAAATGGGGAACCTTCTCCTATAAACACATGCTATTTGGGATGATTAATACTAAAGCTACATTTCAACTGGCCATGGATGTGACCTTTAAATGATTAATAAACAAGTGTGTAGAAGTCTATTTGGACGATGTTAGAGTATACTCTAAGAACATATCAGATCATATTTCCCATTTTACTCAAATTTTTGGAAGGTGTAGGAAATATGAAATATCTCTAAATCCAAAGAAGACCATCTTCGGTGTAGTTGGGTGGAATATATTAGGCCACATCATCTCTAAATATGGAATTATCATTGAACCTAAGTGTGTCAAGGTAATTTCCCAACTCCCTCTCCCACATAACAATAAATCCAAACAATCTTTCTTCGGGAAGATTAATTTCGTGAGAAAAAATATTTTTGATTTTGCAAAACAATCAACCATTGCAAAAAATGATACACAAAGATGAAGAATTTAAATGGAATAAATAAGAGAGGGAGGCCTTTGACAAAATCAAGTCTGTTATATCTCAAGCTCCAGTCTTACATAGTTATAATTTCACCAAGGACTTCTTCCTGTACACCTTCGCTTCTTATCAGTCTTTAGCAGCAGTCCTGACACAAAAGGATGGTGAAAAACAATGAAGCTCCCATCTCATTTATGAGTACCAAACTACAAGGTCCAGAGATAAATTACCCCGCCATAGAAAAGAAATATTAAACCATGTACAAATATGTAAAACACTTTAGAGCTTACATCCTAAAAAACCATACCAATGTTATAGTGCCCAATCCTATGGTAATATCACTTTTCACACAACATGAAATGAGAGAGAGGAGAGGAAACTGGATGACTGTCATCCAAGAATTAGACCTTGAAATCAAACCAACAAAGATAGATAGAGGTCAAGGATTATGGAAATTGAATACAAGTCTCAATACCTAGTAGGAATAGAGATTTTAGGGTGGGACAATGAATTATGCTTATGGTGCAACGAAGTGTTATACATCTCATTGAGTCAAGATTCTTGGAACTCAGATTTATCTTACTTCCTTAATCATGGTAAATGCATTGAACATTTGAATCCTAAGGAGAGGAGGGATATTAGAATAAAATTGTTCAATATCTCCTCATTAGCTCTATGCTATTCTGCATGAACTATCATGGATTATTATTTAGATGTCTTGAGAAAGAAGACATGTAAAAAGTATTGAGAGATTTTCATGATGGTCCAACACATGGATATTTTTTAGGTGAAATCATTGCTCATAAAATCCTTAGAGCATGATACTACTGGAAAACATTGTTTAGAGACGCACCTGCACAATTCAAAAAGTAAAAATTCTATCAATTAAGTGTCAGGAAAGATAAAAAGGCATCCATTCCATTGTATCCAGTAACAATCTCCAAAAGTATTGAGCAATGAGGGATAGATGTCATAGGGGAAATCAATCCAAACTTATATAAATAACACAAGTACATACTGATTGCAACCAATTATTTCACACAATGGTTAGAATCCATTCCCCTTACCTGTATTAACGAAAAGGTGGTGATCCATTTCTTGGAGCAACACATAATTACTAGGTTTGGGGCACCTTCAATTCTATTTTTTATAATTCTTCTTATTTCTCTTCTACTCTCTTGAATGAATTTTCTCTAGATAAGGGAGTCATATTGAGTTATTCTTCTAACTACTACCCATAAGGGATTGGTGTTGCAAAATCAACAAACAAAAATCTGGTCACGGTCTTAAAAAAGACAGTTGCAGAAAATCATAAGAACTTGCACAATGCTCTTCGTAATGTCGTTTGGGATGATAGGGTAACTCCTAAAGAAACCTTAGGAAGTTCTCCATACTTTTTGGTTTATGGAAAATAATCCGTTCTTCCAACCACCTTGTATATCTCATCTCTACAACTCTCTCAAGCCTCTAGGGTTCAATCACTCTCAAGCATGCAACAACGTATTGACACACTCCTTATGGTAGAAGAAGAAAGGGAAATAGATAGAAAGAAATTTGCAGCTCACCAATAATTTGTTAAAAGGTGGTTCGACAAACACACAACTGGAGACAAAAATTTTGATGTGGGAGATCTAGTTTTGAAATGGGATAAAGTAAATGAGCCAAAAGGGAAACATTCTAAATTTCAAAGCCTTTGGCTTGGTCCTTATCAAGTTGCTGAAAAAATTGGGGTAAGAACATACCGATTGCAAAACATAAAGGGTGAACTAGATTCTCTCCCTATAAATGGACAAGCCCTAAAAAGATTATTTTCTTAGCTACTCAAGCACGAGTAGCCTTGTACCATATTTTTCTTTGTTTTTTTATTTTCTCTCCTTTATTTTTTTTGTTTGATATATATATATATATATATCGGTTTGGAAACTTTATTTTCTTTTGCTACTGGTCACATTTCTTGACAATTAGTGAAAATGTTATTAAGTCTCAATACTCATGGTAAAAAACAAGGAAGACACTCTTATCCAAAACCTTTACTATCTAAAGCAAAGTAGGTGCATTGTTTCAGTAAAATATTTAAATGAAATAATTATTTACATTTCTATATGCATATCAATTGAGGAATGAACATATTTTCCATCTTGTGTCTTGGAAATTATGAAGGAAATAATGGAAATGAAGGAGAATATGGACTATGTCTACTGGTGGAACTAGAAAGGATCTCACCTCTCTTGGTGAGAATGTTGTAATAAAATCTAAAATTGGTTCCTTTCCTCTCAAAATAAATAGATGTCCTCCTCCCTAACTCATTCGTGGTTTCACACATGTCCTCCCAAGAGATATCCAGTAATGGGTACCTATTACAGTAAACATAATAACAAAAGAAAGAGTTAAAAGAAGGCACATTTCAAGTAAATAATGTTGGAAATTAGGGAGGGTATGTATATATATCCACTAGGGATATGGACGATCACTAGAAGCGGAGCAAGGTTTGTGATATCATGGTGACTCTTTTGGGGCTATGAACGCTTGTTGGCAGTGGAGAGACACCATGGGAAGGTTTCAAATACTCATAAGTTGGAAATGTAACTCTCTCCTATCAGTCGTGGTTTCCTACCTAGCTCTCACTTCATACATACAAAATGGGTTTGCGATATAATGGCATGGAAGCATATAAGTTCCTTAAATTGTTATATCATTACCACTAAGGTAAGGATTAGAGATTTTGGTTTCTCCCATTGAATCGCCATTTATTAAGCACTCAACATAGCCTCAAAATTTCAGGAAATTTGGGGTACCACTTCTAAATTTGTTTAATTTTCATTGCATTTGTTAGTTTTTAAAATGATGTGCTTATTTATATTCCTTTGATTTTCCTTGAATATGGTTTTGAACCTTTGAAAAAGTAACTCAATCCTACATTTATCCCCAAGAAGCCATAATCATCTTAAAAAAAACCTAATAGGTTGAGTAGCAAACATTTAAACAAATAACTATTTAAAAATGACTTGAAAGTCGACGAGGGTATTGGATTAGCTGGGGATGTAATATTTAAAAGAAATTGTTTAAGTCATGGAAACTGACCCAATGGAAAACTAGTCCATCGAGTTTCATCTAGTCCATTACACCAACACATGTGAAATCAATTTTCCCATATCACTCGATGTAATCTTCGGGTAGAGTTCAAAACCCTATGAGTGAAATCGACAAGTAAGCTTAAATGTGTATTTTCAGACCTCGATCAATATCCACCGTTCAATTAAAATAATCATTCAATCTTAGTCTTCAATGGTAAATGAGGGAAGGTACCTTTTGTGAGTCGTTCAGGTGCCACGTGTCATCCACAACAAGGCCATGTCATCACATGTACACTTCCCTTTTCAAATTTCATGACTCGTTTTTTGCCACATCACGTGCCAAGTGGTACTACACATTATCATTCATACCAAGAAACAAAAATGACGCATCATACCTAGAGTTTTGCACTCATCAATTGTCGGGGGTTTGTAGCATCATTTTTTCTCATTATAAGATTCCCATGTCGATCAACCGACACCAATGGACTCATCAATCGTTGGTCGAATCGACCATATATTCCATTTAAACCAATTCACACTTGTAACTAATTAATGATAGGTATTATACCTAAAGATGTTGCTAGTCATTTGATCAAACAATTAGATCCATCTGAAATGTCAATTTTATGATCAGTCGGTTCATTTCCTCCTTGCACTCAAATGTGACTATTGACACATCATCACACTCATCTTCCAATAAACTATTAACACATGTCAATATAGTTCATCATCGGTCTGCCACATCACTCCCACCTACTCTCGACGCCTAATAGACTCCCTCTCACATAATGTTGATCGTTCGATCAAAAGAAAAGATTTAATTTGGGTTGTTGAATTTTTGATTCTATAATTTTATTCACTTCACAACTAAAGTGGATCCCTCAATGCGTCGAAAAATGACTCCTCAAAACATGTATCGACACGTTCTATTGAAATGCCACGTTGGTCCACCATGTTACCCTCACACATGCATAATTCCTATCACTTATGTACATATTTTAGCGTTTATAATTGGATTGACAATGTATTTGAAAGGTGCATGAAGTTTTATGGAACTTGAGCTCGACCAAGCCACTACACATCGAGTTCAATGACTCCAAGAAAACATCGATAGTCACTTTTGCGCATCAAGTCAACCATTTTTCATTTTCCATTCCCTTTTATCTATTTACCATTAATAGATTGACCTCGGTTCATAACTAAGAAGCTTCTCAAAAAAATCCCTTAAAGACTATCGTCCCCTCTAGTCACCCAGAAGGAAACAAAGTACCCAAAGTGTACTATGCAGTATCACCCAAGATATCTTTATGGGTGGTTGCAATACTCAGGTGCTTGCAACCAGAGACTGAGCAAGATATGCACCTTAATCTTTATTCAGTTTATTCAACATCTAGTATAACATTCACTCCATGCATGCATGTGGCACAACAAATTTACTAATTTACTTCATTCATTCATCATTCATCAACTAATCAGATGAAAAAACACATTCATTTAGTCACATAACATAGTGTTATCGTGGTTCACCCCCTCCTAGGATACGTCCACAAAGATCTGGCTCTAAGGATTTTGTTATAGTTTGGAAATCTCCAAGTCGCCCATGGTTAAAATATTGGTATTCTTCCTTCCCATAGGCTCCTCGATCCCTACGAGGCTGACTAGATCATACCAGGCTCCTTAGCCTGCGATCTAACCCTCAGGATCGATTCACTCTTGCCCTTCCTAGCTCCCTAGTAACTTGTATCGTCCTTACATTTCTCCTCCTGCCCTCGTATAGCTCACCTAATTCTCCCTTTATATTTATTTCCACCTTCTCTATGTATCTATCCCTTCTATTTATCTTCGGCTCACCATCCATTACAATTTATTGCCAAAAACCCTAACCCTAGCGTCATTAGGTCTTCCATGCATGCGTGCGTGCTACTTTTACTTCTAGATGTCTCTTTCCTCTTACATGCTTCTCTTCCAAAAATATCCTTTCTTTATGATTCAGTATGCTTCCAACATGCCCCCAACACTGAAATGTGGCTCATCCTGAGCCACCTAAACCTGGTGCGCTTCGTTGATCTCTCTTGCGATCTCTTGGAACTTCTCTGTGAGCTTCATTGCTTGCATTTGGGCCTGTGCGGTATTCTCCTTGAGTGAATCGAATACCTGGATTGCAATCTCATTGTTGACCATTCCTGCGCACTACGCCTGGGTTTGTGCCATATTCATTTTTTATTCTTCCTCCTATGCAATGACCTCTGCTACCTGCTCCTCGAGCGATTCCATTTGAGCTTGGAGCTCGTTTTTCTGTGTCTATGAAGCTATGAGTTCTTCCTACAGTTTCTTCATATCCTGCGCTCCTTTGACATTCTCTATGATTGACATTGTCTTTTTCCTTTTCTTGAGGTCCCGGATAACTGTGCTTATCCTTTCTTCTTACTGGTCCCACTGCTGGACATGTTGATCCTCTTCCAGCTTTGTCCAGAACTATGCTACTTTCTCAATCAAGTTGGTCATCGCGTGGAATTGTCGCTCTATCTCCTTTATTTGCATTGTTGCCTCCTTCTTCCTTTTCTCCTTCACCTTTGGTGGAGTGGTAGGTATGAGCTACTCCCAGAGGTGCCTGATATTCTATTTGTATTGATCGATTGTCTATACAATCTGATCAATATTTTGTGTCACCGTGAGTTCGGCCATTTACACAATGTTTAGGATTTTCTCATAGGCTACATCCAATTCCTACTCCATCCTATCCATGTGGTATTTTTCATATTTGGTCTCAAGCTTAGCCTAATTGAGTACCAATTCCAATTCATCTCGATTGTTCTTTGCCTGTTGTAATTCAGCTGCGTCTATGTGTGTGCGAGAGTGTACCTCCTGTGTGACACTAACTTGCAGTTTATACAAGGCCTTGGTTTGTATCCACATCAATACCAATTGTATTTGAGCCAAGTCCTTTAGGGGTTTCTACCTCACGATTTCGTCCATGCACAACATTTTGGGTGTGACATGAAATGTTGAGCTCGATTGTGCTTTCGTCTGGACCCTATCCTTCTTGCTTAATCCAGCTTCGCCTCCTATTTGTGATGTTGATGGGACTATTCCTACATTGTTCCCGACCACTTGCACTTCTCTAAGTTGCTTGATGAGTTGTCGCATGTATGCCAACTCTTTCTCAATCAAGTCCCTTTGGCGCACAACATTATCGAAATCCTCGACTGTGCGATCTTGGACCATTTGGGCCACCATGTCTGCATCGTCCTCGGTGATTGTGTATCCTGGGTACGTTCTATGTGCCTTCTCCTTCTTGTGTTCACCCCCCGTCTGGGTGACTGGCCTCTTAGTCTAGTATTTCTCCTATGGTGTAGCACTTGATGTGGTTCCTTGTGTTGTCTCAGCATGTTTCTCCTGTACCTATGGTTCCTGTGTGTTTTTCTTCTTCCTTGCCTGGGTTCCTTTCTCGGATGCCCCCCCTTTTTTCGGTTGCACCTTGTTCTAACCTATCCTTGGTTTCTTGGGCACTTTTATCCCTTCGGCATGTGTTTGTTCCTATCTTACCTCCTCCTCCTCCATTTATGTTGGTGTTTCTCAATTAAGGACTGTAATCCTCCAGTTATCGTCTCAATCCTTAATGGCCATATCTATATCCGCCTCCTTGATGTAGTAGTGTAGTTGTAGCCATTAATTTTCGGGATATTTCCATGCTTGTATCAACATCACATGTCTAGTGTCTTTGAATTTGGTTATGCCCTGATACTATGTGATTATTTCTAGTGTCACCCTCCAAGTGTTGGCAATGTTGTCCTGTAAGTCGTTGAGATATCCTTCAAAGATGGTTTCATTCACCTTTCTGTTCTTGGGATCTGAAGTGGACCCGAGCGATAAGTATCGCGCTCCATGGAAGGGATTGGGTTTAGTGGAAAAGAATGAATACTTCAAATCCTTCCATATGATCAAGGCTATCAGGATGAGTAGCCATGAATAATGAAATTATGTCCCCAGATCCTGTGTGTCCTTGCTGTCGTCTAGGAATAGATTCAACAAATAAGGGTCCCAGCTGAGTGTGGTGCCCTCTACACACTGTGTTGCAGTTGCAAAAACCCTGGTTGAGACTTCCTCCTTGCGACATTTCCTAAGTAATTTTCATGCCATAATTTTTGTGGCCATTCTTGTCATGGCGTCACTAATACACTTGATGATGATTCCATGTGACCCCCTTTTAGTACCATATTTCTTCTTCATTTCCTTGGCGAGTGATTTTTCCTTCGTCTTGTCCTTAAGTAATTACACGGGATCCTCAACCCGTGATGGAAGCCCTGTGATGTATGCAATAAGCTATATGTCTATTGAGACGAGTTGTTTCAGCCACAAGTATCCACCATGGGTGACTTCCATTAGCTTCTTGACACAGTTGTTTGCATACCGGCCCCTCCAAAAGTGCGGGATGTCCAACAAGCCTAGAATCTCATTTTTGGCCAGTCCCGCTGCCCACTACTCGGGTTGATTAATTGGTTCACCAAAGGTTCCTATACCCATAGTATGTAGGTAGAATTGCTTGGTGAACTCTGGGAACTTGTCTGTGTCCGTCACTTCATGGTATGAGTACCTCAATTTCTCCACGTGGCCTAACATATTTCATGTTATATGTACCCCTTTCGGAGTGTGCGGCAAGATAATGGTTGTGGTGGATTGACTGCACGGTGACCTTGGCACCACCTACTTGCCCTTCCACTATGGTCACTAGATCGAGGTTCCAACCTCCATTGTTATATATTATGCATACTCATCTGGTTGGTCCGTGACATCTTCCACTGTGCCCTCCTATGGTTGTTCCAGCATGGTTGTGTGTTATATTTCTGGTGTGGTCATTTCCTCCTAGTTTAGGACCATCCCATTAACTCTTAGGCACTCTTCAGGGTTTCCAGAGTGCAGATGATTGTCTGCATCCTCATCTTGTTGTCCATGTCCTCCTTATGGTACATCCATGTCCATGCCCATTGGTGTTTTTTGCTGGGTTTCCTCCACAATAGGTGTGGTCTTTCCTAGTGTCATATCCGACGACAAGATTTTGTCCACATTGATGACTTCTTGAGGCTGAAGTGGTTGTTGTTTGCTTTCATGTGCATGCGGTGAGGCTCTGACATTGCTTCTGGGTCGTCGACCAGTTTGGTTCGGTTCTTCTTGTTTGGGTGGTGTCATGGTATTCAGGTTGTTTTCCACCGAACCTGGTGGCCTTTGTAAGCTCTAGGAAATTCGCTCTCATCTCTGTATTCTCTATTTCTCACTTTCACAATAACCTTCCCAGTCCTGTGTACCAGTTTATATATGGATTCAATGAAGATTCTTGGGGATTTTACCCCATTTTCATTTTAATTGAACTGGTGCCTCACACGTACTTTCTATTGAATTCTCTTGTCGTCACCAGTTGGCACGATTAATGCGGTGTCCCGTCAGTCATTTTTTTTATTTAAGTTTGATAGTCGTCGTTTATTGGTGGTTGTTTTCCATGTCCTACTTTCCCATTGTTTCCTCTTTTACGGTTGTAGTGACCAATGGAATTTTATTCCACCACGCTGGCATTCCTGAGTGTGCATGCTCATTCTCTTCTCGGCACCCTATGCCTTTGTTAAATGTTCGCTTTTATTTTTATTTTTTATTTTCTTGGGGGTTGAATGGCCCTGTACAGCTTTAGTAGGCTCCCATTGATCATCCCTATGAGTTATGTTCCTCCTAAATCCTTTAATTGTATAAATCCCCCATATATGATAGTATTTACTTTGTATGGTCCTAACCAATGCATTCTGAGTTTTCCTGGGTGCTGAAGGGATTTGTTGTCATACATCAATACTAGATCTCCTTCCTTAAAACTCTTCCTCTTAATATGTATTTCATGCCAAGATTTGTCTCTTGCTTTCTGGACTTCCTGGTGGAACCCTGCTAGAATTCTATCTTCCTCCATGATAACCAGTTGATTTAGCCTTCCCTGTATTGCACCTTGTTCCGTCATGTTTGTAATTGCTGCTACGTGTAGACTAGGCACCAAAAGTTATAATGGCACCACAACTTCTTGTCTATACACAAGTCTGAATGGTGTTTGTCTTGTTAATTTCTTGCATGTGTTCATGTATGCCCACAATATTATTTTTATCTTTAAGTCCCAATCATCCCTATTAATGTTGCAGATCTTTGTCAATTCATTTTCAAGGATCTTGTTAAAGTCTTCCACTGTCCCATTTGCTTGGGGATGATATGGTGTACTCTTTTGATGATGAACTTCAAATTCTCCAGTCGTAACCTTAATAGTATTGTTAATGAAATGAGTGCCTTGGTCACTCATCAAAATCCTTGGGCAAACAAATCTAGTGATCACTTGCTCGAATAGGAAGTGTGATGTTGTCTCTGTGTTGCAATATTTTATTGGTGTTCCTTCCACCCATATTGTCAGGTATTTTGTTGCAGTGATAATGTACCTCGCTCCTGACCTTTTTGCTGGTGGGTTAATCGGTCCCATAAAATCTATTGCCCATTTTTAAAATACTTGCAAAGTTACTTGTGGTCACAGAGGCATCTCGTCAATTCTATTTGGTTTACCAACCCTCTGACAGACATCATATTTCTGGCATTATTCCTTTGATTCTCTATGCATGATCGGCCACCATAGTCTTATGTGCAATACTTTCTACGTAGTAGATTTTCCTGCATAATACCCTCCTTCTATTCCCTCATGGGATTTTGCTAAAATTCTAGGTCTTTCATGTTCTAGCACACATATTCTCAAGATGCTATATGCACCCATTTTGTATAAGTGTCCTGCAATTAGCTGGTAATCTGCAACCGTCACTACCAAATTCTTCTTTTGTGCGGTGTTATATTCCTGTGGCATAATCCATGTACTCAAGTATTGGATAATGTCTATGAAGTATTCATCGATGATATGGTATGAAAATAATTGTGCGTCTAGAAAGTTATCCTCTAGATTTATAGGTTCCTCCCCATTCGTGATCCTCGACAGGTGATCAGGTCCTGCATTCAACTTTCCTGGCTTGACTATTACTTCAAAGTCAAAATATTGGAATAGTAATAACCATCTACAAGTTCTCCCCCCAACATTGGCTTATTGACAAGGTATTTGAGCATTGAATGGTCCGTGAACATATTGAAATGTTTTCCTAATAAATAATGTCTTAATTTATGGAGCGTGTAGACCATATCTAGGCCTTCCCTCTCTGTAGTGTTGTAGTTCTTCTCTGATTCTGACAGTTTTTTGCTAGAAAATGATATAGGTTGATCCAATTCTCCTACTGTTGGCTACGCTAGAATAGCTCCAAGTGTTATGGTCAATGCATTTACATGTATGTGGAATGTCTTCTCCCAATCTGAGAATACTAGTATTGGTGTGGTTACCATCTTCTCTTTTAGCGTATCTAGACCATGTTGAAAATCCTCATTCCAATGGAACTTTGTGTCTTTCCTTAGAAATTTCTCCATTGGCGCAATAGTCTATGTGTACCCTTTTATAAATTTCCTGTAGTACCATGTGTGTCCCAATGTCGCTCTTAATTGACAGACTGTTTTTGGTGGTGGTAGGTTAACAATTACTTCAATCTTGGAAGGATCTACTAGCAAACCTTGCTTGCATACTATATGGCCCAATAGTATCCCAAAAGGTGTTCTGAATATGCACTTATTGATATTTAATGATATCTGGAACTTCCTTCATATTTCTAAAATCAACCGTAAGACCTCTACATGGTATTTCAATAGACTACAAACTGTCCAATCGTCTAGGTATACTTCTATAAACTGGTGGATAAATTCTTTAAATGCAGCTATGACTACTCTGGAAAATATTGTTGGTGCATTCTTCAATCCAAACATCATGATTGTATACTGGTATGATCCACATTCCATGGAAAAAGTGGTCTTGTATCTGTCTTCTGGTGCTATCTTGATCTAATGGTATCCTAAGAATCTGTCGGTGAATGAATAAGCTTTGTCCTCCTACATTTTCCAAGACTTCATCTATGAACAGGGTAGGAAACAGGTCATGTAAGCACACATCATTCAACTTTATCAAGTCGACACATATTCTTATCCCCCCTTTTTTATTCTCTTGAAATACCATCAGGCTTATCCATTCCGGTTGTTCTACAGGTTCTACGATTCCAACCTCCAACATCCTATCAATATCAAATTTTACTTTTTTCTTATATATTGGGTTTAGTCTATATGGTCGGTGTCTGATTGGTCTTGCCTCAGCTCTGAGTAGTATTTTCATTTCGCCTAGCTCTCCCACTATTCCTTTCAATTTTTTGAACATTGTTGGGAATAGGTCGATGTAATCGCGCAGTAACTCTGTTATACTTTCTATTGTTTTCTCATCCCAATAGTATCCAGTGCTGGCCATTTTGGGATTCTCCATTGTCTCGATGTTGACTTTCTTCACCTTGATCGAAATGGAAATCACTTCTGATTCTAGAGGTGGACCCTCCACTCCTCTCTCACCTAAAAACTTCCTCAATATGAATATAGCACGGGTCATCTTCATCTGGTACTTCTTCCTGCACATGGTGGCATGGAAATAGTTCTTTCACTGTCTATCAATTTTGTTGTTGTTCGTCTGTTATAAGTTCAACTTTTGGTTCATTAATAAATATCACCCCTCTTATTTATTTAAGTGTTGAATCTATGTTGGGGTTCTCATGCACAAATGAGAAAGTGACTGTAAAATTAAGTTGTAGTATTGTCCAACACGTAGTTCCTTTGTGTATTTCTTGGTATGTATACCAGTTTGTTGGGATTCCCTGTAATGTGTGAACAAAATGGTGAGGTCGTTCCTCCAGTGGTGTCAGTTTCCAAAGTCCTCTAGACTTCTCCAAGTGTCCTGTTGGTGCCCCTTGTCCATCATATTTTTGTTGTTGGTCGTTTCCTTGTTTTGTGCCAAACCTAATGCACAGTAACCGCTTACATTGGTACCAGTCCTTGATTTTTTCTTTGTGTGTGCACCACCATATTGAAAGTGTCTCCTTGAGTGCTATATCTAGTGCTAAGAGTCTCTAATTTTTTAACACTTCATATTAATAGCGTGTCAAGAATGATTCTAGAACATTTACCCCATGGAAATTGGGTGGTTCTCTTATCTCCGTACCTACCCATCTTACTGTGCGGTCTATTCTTGTGCATCGTCTTGTGGATACTTCGTGTAACCTCTGTTTCCAATTATCTAAACCCGTATTTGAGTCTGGCGCACATGAGGTGATGCTCTACCAACTGAGTATCCCATCTACAATTGGGTTTATGATATCCTCATCTCGCAAAGTTGTTCTGTACAACTAGATAATTTCCTCTAGGTCTAAGAAAGTAGGCTCTATGAACCTTTCCCCTTCCGATGGGTCTAATGGAGCAATGAACCTATATTATCCTAACTCGAAGGTCATTTTACACATATTTAATTTTATTATGGCCTGGTTATCAAACGCCCAATCCAATCTGAGAAATGTTGGATAAGGTGTTGTGTCGTCCACTATTTCTATTACTTTGAAGTCATCTTTAGTCCGCACTCCATCCAGGTCTACTGTCACTCCTTTTAGTCTTCCAATTGGTAGAACTCTGTGTTGATTTGCTAGTTTCAGCTGAACCAGTGAATATCGGTATGTGGGCTCTCCCATACATTACCATGTATTCTTGGGTAATACATTGACCTCGGATCCTAAATCCAGTACGATATCTCCCATGTTGAAATCTCCAATGTTGGCATTCATCCTGAAATCCCTACTTGTTCTCCCCCTTGCATGTAGGTGATTGACTATTTTTTGTTCTAGATTTCCTTTTGCCTCTATGCTACATATTTATAGCATATTTTGTAATACTTTGACAGAGGATGGATCATTTAGTAATTTTATGCATGATTGCAAAGAGTCTTTGATCGTACTTACTTGTCCCAGGGGATACATTTATTTGGTGTGATCCAACGATGGAGGCATGTCGTACACTAGTACTTCCTTACTATGCTACACGGTTGAGGTCGACATAATGTCTGGCTTTAGAAATTCTTGTCTGGCTTGCTTAAATATCTCCTTCTCATTATGCGTGTCAAACTTCTTCCTTGGTTCAACATTCTTCTTCACCCATTGGTGTTGTGTTGGCTCTTGTCGTACTATGTCGTTTCCTGTTTTAGCTCCTCCACATGTAACTATGTTAATGTTTCTTCCTTCATCCCTCACTTCTGTTGAAATCCACTGAACATTCTGATTGTTCCGATTCCTCCTTTCTTGGATATTTCCTAATAGCGTAGGACATTCTTCTGTATCATGATCCGGTGTGCGACAATACATATAGGTCGCTGGTGGAAGTGGAAATTCTCTTGCAAAGTGTCCTGGTTGTTGAAAATTATAACATACCATTGGTCCTCTACCTCTTCCAAAGCCTCATATTTCTCTTCCTCTGACTCTGTACCAATATCGATCCCCTTGCGGCATGTTATACTGAGGCGCTTGGTTATACTGTGTGGTTGCATGGTGTTATACTGTGGCTACACAATGTTGTATGGTTGTTGTTCAGTGTTGTATTGGGTTGGTATTTGATTAAAATGGGGTGCAGCTTGCCCAGTCATCATCTCTTCCTGTACCCAATATGCATATGACGTTCTCTCCCTCATCAACTCCATGGTTCTACAATGTTTGTCATCGTGGCCTAATAACTTACAAACGTTGCAATATGATCTCTTTAGAACTGTCTGGTACTTCTGCATCATTGGGCAGTGATATGGATCGTGGCCCTGTTTCTTACAGATATTACACCATAGTCCTCTTGTTGGTAATGTATTTGACATTCCTTATTCCATGTACTACGCTAATGTTGGAAATTCATTCTTATGGTGTCCTTATGTCCTACATGTGGTACACCAAACGACTTCCCTTTTGTCCTTGTTCTTGTTTTGGTTTAGTTGGAATGTTAATTTCTTCATATCCTCCTTTAGCTCCTCGATGGCTGGATTTGTCTTCTGATATTGATTCTCTTCTAGTTGTAGGGATTCCTGCAGAGCCTCTACCTGCGTCTGAAACTTTTGTTGTCACAGTGGATATTTTAAGTGTGGTAGTAGTGAGTTGACGAACATATTCCTATGTTTCATATCTGTCATGACATATTTCATATTTCCTTTCAGTTGCTTGAATCTCTGGTCAATCTCCCATATGGATTTTCCTATCTTCTGTCTAATCTCTATCATCTAGTTCATGTATTGGTCCTCTGAACTTGGCTTCTGAAACTCATTTATCAACAACTTATTGATATCTCCAATCATTCTGGTTGTCTCTGGCGGATTGTTTGTGAATAAACCCATATACCAATCTAGTGTGTGATCTCTTAATGTGATAGATAACAGTGCAAGTTTAGTTTCCTCATCTGTGATATGTTTTTCTTCCCAAATATTTTCATAGATAAATAGGTGCTTCTCCAGGTCCTCCGACACTTCTCCTTTGAATTCTGGTAACTTGATGGTTAGGTCATGTCCCGCCATCTTAAATGTTGAACTAATACCTCCACATGGTATAGATATTTGACTATTTCTTCCTGAACTGGCTCCACCATTTATTGTTCCCTATGTAGATGTACTTCTTGTTGTCTTCCTTCTCCTGAAATTCGGTTGTCTAAACGGTGGTGTTCTTCTTGGTTTATTAGTCGCACATGGGTTTATGGGTTCCACACTGACATTGATATGGATAGGAGTGTTTCTTTCTACTTCCTCTCTTGGACCTCTTGTATTTATTTTGTATGTCTTGCATATGATTTCCTTAATCTTCTCCACAGCCCAAAGATCCTCTACCTCTTATTAATCACTTTCCAAGCCTTCCCTCACGGCTACAACTCTCTTCTTGGTGTTCACCTTGTATTGGTAGGGTACCCCACTGCACGTCCTTCCATATTTGACCATGATCCACTTGTTTTGGTCATTGTCCATCATAATTGGGTCCAAGGCATCCTCCTTATTTCCTTTATCCCCTTCTCCTTTCATTTCTCCTTTTCCTGTCAATGCTTCCCCCCTTCCCCCATGCACACAGGAAAGTTTAGCTGTCTAACTCCATTGTCATTACACCTTTGTTCTATAGAAATATCTTAATGGAAGTATATAATGATCTAAGATACCTACCTCGAGGTTCGTAATTCTTGTTCAAATGTGTTGTACAACTTTGTTGTATCTACTACAAACTCTGTGATAAATCCAGAAACAATATTGTCTAACCAAAAATCTACTGCACACTGTAGCTGCGCGATCTCTTCAGGATTCCACTCTATCTTTCTGATCCGATTTTCCAGATGGTTGTCTCTCAATATTTTTATCCACACTTGCAATATGTGTGGGAAATCATAGAAAAATACTTCATGCAAGTCAGTGAATATGTACCTGTCCAAATATTTGTATGGCATTAACTTTGGGTTTCTGTTATATTTCTGTGAAAACTCTAGCTCCTTTGTCTTCATCCATCTTTCGATCTCTAATTTCGTGGGATTCCTTGGTCTCAAAATCCCCTTTTAGCTTTGAATTCTATCGTCTTCTTGTCGTTCGATCCAATATTCTTTTGACATGTCTTCCGAATATCTCATATTCTCAATCACATTGCCTTCCAATCAGCTGAAAATAGAACCATTTGTTGGTTTTCCATTCCCTTTTATCTATTTACCATTACATATTGACCTCGGTTCATAACTAAGAAGCTTCCCAACAAAATCCCTTAAAGACTATCAACCCCTTTGGTCACCCAGAAGGAAAAACAATACACAGAGTGTATTGCGTAGTCTCACCCAAGATAGCTCTATGGGTGGTTGCAATAATCAGGTGTTTGCAACCTAAGACTGAGCGATATCTACACCTTAACCTTTATTCAGTTTATTCAACATCTAGTATAACATTCATTCCATGCATGTATGTGGTACAACATATTTACTAATTTACTTCATTCATTCATCATTCATCAACTAATCAAATGAAAAAACACATTCATTTAGTCACATAACACAGTGTTACTGTGGTTCACCCCCTCCTAGGCTACACCCACAAAGATTTGACTCTAAGGATTTTATTAAAGTTTGGAAATATCCATGTCGCGCATGGTTACAATATTAGTATTCTTCCTTCCCATAGGCTCCTCGATCCTTGTGAGGCTGACTAGATCGCACCAGGCTCCTCATCTTGCATTCTAACCCTCGGGATCGATTCTCACCTAGCCTTTCTAGCTCCCTAGTAACTCGTATCATCCTTACAATTATCCTTATTCCCTCATATAGCTCACCCACTTCTTCCCTTCTCTTTCTTGCCCCCTTATCTATGTATCTATCCCTTCTATTTATCATCGACTCACCGACCATTACAATGTATTACCAAAAACTCTAACCCTGGCATCGTTAGGTCTTCTATGCATGTGTGTGTGCTGCTTTTTCTTCCAGTTGTCACTTTCCTCTTGCATGATTCTCTTCCAAAAATAGCCTTTCTTTCTGATTAGGTTTGCCTTCAACAACCATCAAAGGCCGACATAAGGTGCTTCAACTACATTAAATTCCACTGCTATGGACTATTTCTCCCCATGTCTTCAAAATTTAGTCATTAAAATGCATTCTCTCCCAAACTTGTTGCATTGTTTGCTTATTTGATTTTGTTATCAATTGAGTGAATTTACTTATTCATCTTGTTTGCTAACTAATTGAAGATAAAACACTTTTTTTAACTCTGGCATCGAAAGATTCATCTGACCAGTAATTACACATTAATTGAGTGTTGTCAAGTAATCTTTTCTCCAATACATATCGACGTTTCTTGGTAACAAGTATGCTATGTTGTGCAGTATCTAGTTTTAAGAACTCTATTGTGATATTTTCTTACCACAAACCGTAGATGTGATGCCTCCTAGGAAATCTCCCACATAGGGACACCAAAGAGGCCAAGAACACAGTCGGGTGATGCTAAAGTTGGTTTCAGTTCATCACTTGTGTGAACAGAAGAAGCCCCAATGGCCAAAGGAATCAAACCCCTCATGGGGTTTCCCCCAAAGAAGATCTTCAACCTAGTTTTGTTGTTTTGGGACACCAAGCCATACATGGGAGGAAAAACTTCCACATAGATGCCAGTCCCTTCCTGGAATGATCTTTTCACAAAATTTAACAATCTATACTACCCCAAGTCAACCCCACATATCAACTTGCAGCTTAGAGAAGTATATGATGTATCTTTTCCTACAATAAATATGTCCATGTTACACGCTATTGTTGCCAGGGAAACTGTCATTCGTTGTGTAGAATTGATGGAGTGGGTCATCAATCACACTAAATCCTAGGACTTTAAAATTGTGAATGACAAGGGAGAATGTATAGGCTCCTTCCTCCCCCATGATATAACTATCTTCTACAAAATTCCAGACCCCAATGAGTCCCTTGCCAATGATTTTGTGATTTCATTTTATGAATAGTATGATATCGGCAAGATACTAAATAGTTAGTAGATGTAACACAAGAATTTCCTCAAGCGATCCACCAGTAGGTATGCCATGTTTGGTTTGAGGGAACCATATATGTATGTTCTGATCCTCTTGTGTAAGTTGAATGGGGAAAGGGACTGCTCTTAGTTTTCAAAAGCATGGTTACCTTTTGCATACTATGTGGCAATGTGGGATAGGAAATTACATCGGGGAGGTGTCATTTCTAAATAGTTCAGTCTAAATATTTCTCAAGCACAATCCCCAAAACCCGGTGTCCCCCATGTTTTACACATGGTATCATTTCTCTTGGATGTACTGCGTGCACAAAATATCTTCCTTGGGCTGTCACTTAGTTGGAATATTTTTGAACCAGTTGTTCATGTGTATTTCACCATGCTATGGGAAAACATGTACAAAATGTTTTATTCTCAAATTTGTGAATTTTTCATACCTAGTATCTTTTTTCTCATATTTGGGAAAGAGTGTCCCAGACTATCCAAACAGGAAAAAAATATCTTGAATTACATTGGGAACTATTACTTTCAAGTGAAACACACCTACTTAAGGATATATGGATCCATTAGCCCACCACAAATATTGTCTATGTATTAACCTGATAGATTGGTCATCAGAGAAATTTGTTATCAGACCATAATGGAAGGATTCAATACTACCCTTGTGAAGGATAAAAAGAGGTTGTTCATCCCTTATGGTTTTCAAGTAGGGAACCATGTCATCAAATATGTCAAGCATTCCAAGAAATAAGACCGAGAGCACTTGGAATATAGGTTCCTAACATGGAGTTATATAAAGTATAATCCCAAAGGACTAGATCCAAAGAATGCATAGCAAGTGGATTTGACTTGGCCATACACTCATGAAAAGAGGGAAGATGAACTGTTCAATGAGAATTCCCAAGACTGGTAAGACATGGAGAAGTTAAGGGCCAACCAAAATGTAACTATATTTTCCTCTCTACCCTTAGAGGAGAAAATACAAATGGTGAACCTTGGAGTCTCCTCTAGCAAAGGGGATAATAAATGGAAATAGGGAGGAAAGGAATAAATCATAGTAGAGAAGGAACAACAAACCTTGTAGGAAAAAAATGAAAGAATCCTGAAAGAGAGAGAAAAATAAAGAAGGATTCAAGAGGACTAGAGAAATAAATATGAAGAAGATGCAATATAGGAAGAACTTGCTGAGAAAACAAGGAAAGCATAAAAGAAGCAAAGGGAGCATGAATTCATGGAAAAGAGGAAAAGAGACCGAGAATAAAATGCATGACAACAACAAGAAGAATTGAAGTAGAAGATGGATAAGGAATGGGTCGATGAGATAAAAAAGATACATGAAGAAGTAGAAAAACAACATAAGAAATAATAATTAGAGCGGCTGGAGAAAGAAAGAGAAGAACATGAGTAAAAACTCAAGCAGGACGAGGAAAAACCAACCATCGCTATAAAGCTAAATGAAGTCATTGATTTAATAAAATATGAAGAGAAAGGGGGAGAGACTGTTTTCCCTATTATCAATGAAAATTACAATAATGAGGAGAATCCAACAAGTCCATCGAAAGAGTAGAGGGTGGAGATATAAGAAGAGGGAAAAGAACAGGATGACACTTCCTTCCCAAATAAGAATTCCTCCTCTCATCAAGACAAAGATGATATTTCATTAGCCAACAATGCAGAGGATCAGGGTCCACCCAGTGGGCATGAATCATAGGTGTCCTCACCAAAATACCAAGGGGGAGACACATGTGTCTAGGATGTTAAAATTGATCATGATGGTAAGCAACAAGGAAACCAAAACAATGGTTCTATGATGGATGGTGGGAAAAAAAACAATCAGAATAATGAAAATGACACGGGTGGAGAAAACACAGAGCATGATAAGGAAAACAAACAGGACATTGGCACCACCCTTGAGCAAGTTCCCAAAGATGAGGGAGAAACTAAGAATCCATATGAAATTTTACTAGATGTCTCATCATTTCTAGGACAAAATATAGATGAGGAAACTGAGTCTAAAACCCATGAAACTATCACAAATGATAAGAAGTATACTAAGAAGAATAGGATGCAAGAAATAATTCTTTAGCCTAAGAACTAACTCAGGACCCTATATAGTAACAATTTTGTACTCCTGGAAGTCTGAGTAATATATTGTCCTGGTGTGATCATCCCATCCCTCAACCAGTGGAGGAAGTGGCTGACTTGGAGTCTTTTTCTTATGATCAAAAGAAAAAATATATAGTTAAAAGGACTCATAGAAAAATAAAAATCACACTGGATAGTAGTTTGTTTTGCACCTCGAAGGAGGTCATAATAGACACCAAGAAGGATAAGATGAGACAACTCTACTCAGTAGTCCTGTCCATCTCACATACCTTCTTGGACAAGTAAATTATGGAATAAAGAGAGATAGAGCAAGCTAGGATTGAAATAATCTCACTTAAACACCAAGTGCAATATCAACAAGAAGATGGAGGTGTAACAAATTTAAAGAAAGACCTGCACAAAGTACATGAAAAATTCCTTAAGGCACAAGAAGACTTAGTAAGGAAGGAAGTTTCTCTCTAGGAGGAGTCCTTTTTATTTGGGATCACATATAAGGACATGATTCGGTAGGCAGAGAAAGGATTTGGTGCCTTGGAGAAAGCCGGGTTCATCTGAGCAATACATAAATATAAGGGCACTAAGGACCATAATATAGAATTCTTATCGGATGAACTATTGGCTCAAATGCACTCGTCAACTAAATAGATGGATAATATTGTTGATGATCCCAGAGAGAAAGTGGAAGAAGAGCAGGAATATTTCCATAAGGTTTGGGAGAAGTTGAAATAGTCAATGGAAGATCTCCAATTGTAGAATTTCATATCTCCTATATAATTTTGATTGATTGATGAAGTATTGACCAACTTGGAGTGATCGAATGATGAGTATAAGGATCAAATATGTAAAATTTCCACTGTATAATGAGGGAACGTGAAAAGATATGTAGTCAGCCAAGTTAAGATCCTTGATCAGATGGATAAGTTGACTAGTAGAATGAAAAAATACATTCTTAGATTCCGTGACAGTAAACATGAGTTAAGTATGTCAATGGATCAACATCAATTCCCTTTTGATGTTATTTGTACTGGACTTTTCAGAGAGTGGGTTGACTACATGGACGAGAATTCCATCCCAAGGACATCTAGATCATTCGAGTTTTCATGACTCAAGTGGTTTTCTACCTATTTTGAGTTGTTGTTGTGGTTGTTTATTATTTTTGTTAAATTTGTATATATAAGCGGGTACGCCTGATAGAAGGGATCTTTTGGAAAACAAACAATTTTATGTTTATTGTATTCAAGAATTGTTTCTACAGTTAATAATGAAGCTTCGCTGGAGCCTAGAATTGATTTTGGAACCATTTGTGTGATCCACTATTACACTGTGGATTAGTCTACATTTGATCATCATTATGTCGATGTCTAGTAATATGTTCTCTTGATCAAGATATCTTGATAATTTTGAATGTTACTTTCATTGATTCTCCATCTTTATTTAAGTCTGCATGTTAATATACATTATGCTTTAGCTCAGATGATCATTAAATTCAGAATCGTTTCTTTATAGCTAATATGTTTTTAGTTGGTTATTTACATGCATGTGTAATGATTGTTATCTAGTCTTTCCAGAGAATTATTTCCAAAGAGAATATACATACCAGTCTACTTGTTATTTATTATCATATTTCTTATAAGAAGTTAGATTTAAGAGGAACTATGTTATTATGCATGCTTTCTTTTTTTCAATTGGTTGACATAACTACTTCTTGTGAACCACCAGACCTTTAATCATAATATTTTATAAAAATTACAAGAAAACCTTTCCCCAAAAAATAGAAAAATGATTAGGTGGATAAAACCGAAAAATCTTAAAGTCCATTGTGTTGATTAATTTGGTTTGTTTTCATTGATGTCAACCCTTAAATAAAGTCTAGTAGTGAATTCTGGTAGCACAAAGGTTTGGGTAATGGACCTAAGTTTGTTTGATGGATAATGGTATGAGTTTTGATCTATTTGTAGGTAAGACTATTCTAGATGGATAGTACATGTCATGCCATTTTTTGTGGTATGTGGAATGCAACATAACTCCTCAAGGTTATAGAGTTATGGCCATGTGAAGTTGGAGAACCCTCATGAGTAATCTAGAAGCCCCAGAAGGTCAAAGTAGTCAAAGTGTTTGCAAAAGAAATTATTTAAATAATAAAGTTAATATAGAACTCCCTAAAATAAGGAAAGTGGGATGCTACATGAAATTATAAATAAGAGGCAAGGCTCTCTCATTTAATCACACTTGAACCTATTGAATATCATTGAATATCTATTTTGTGAAAGGTTATTTGGGCAGGTATTATTTATAGAGAAAAGTGTGACAGGAAACGTGCAGCAGAAAATGTGCGGTGGGAAAATTGCAGTAGGAAAAGTGTGGTATGAAAATTGCAGTAGAAAAACTACGACAAAAAAATTGCGGCAAAAAAAGTGCGATAGGAAAATCGTGGAAAAAAAATGCAGCAGAAAAATCGTGGCAGAAAAAGTGCGGCAGAAAAATCACGATAGAAAAAGTGCGGCAAAAAAATCGCGGAAGCAACATGGTTGGGGTATATTTATGAGAGATATGGCACATCTTGTTTGAGGTATGTTTTCTGAGGTAGGATTTAGCTCTTGATATGATATTGGATTTTCATTATCGCTGCATATATCAGATTTGTTGAGGGATGCAGTTGGTATTTGTTGTTGGTATTTGGCATATGGGTATTGGTCTTTTGGTTGTGATGTGTTAAATTTATTGGTTTAGCTTGAGGCTACATAACAGTGAGGTTCTGGGACATGGTTTGATGTAAGGGTTTATGGTATTTGGTTTATGGATAGAGTGATGAATTGTTAGATAACTTTTGATGGTTATATTGGTGTATATCTTTGGTATATGGTTGAGGTACATGTGGGGTACATGGTTGAGACAAGTAGTTGATGAGTTGGCACATACATGAGGTGTATAGTTGATGAGTTTGCACATACATGAGCCATATATTTGATGATTTTGGTACATATTTATGAGTCACGGTTGATGCATGGTACATGTTAGTTCAGGTTATTGGTACAGGTTGTTTGGTATAGGTTGTTATAGGTTATTGGTACATGTTGATAGTGACAGGTTGATAGTGGCAGTGGTTGATTCAGTTTCTACATTTGTCACTTATATTTCAAGGCTGTGGATGGGGAAAGGATAGGTGGTTGTAGCCACCTTCCGGTTGTAACCAGAGAACTTAGGGGGTTGTAGCCTCCTTCTGTTTGTAGCCAAATAATTGGGGAGTTGGAGGTTCCTTTAGGTTGTAGCCTAAGAAACTGGGGGGTTGGAGCTTCCTTCCAGTTGCAGGTGGAAAACAAAGTAAATTAGTGCTTCCAATGAATGTAATTCTTCAATACATATAAGAAAAATCATTCTGTGGTTTTCTCTCGCTTTGACTTTCCACGTAAAAACACTGGTGTGCTGTGTATGTGTATGATTGATCATTTGTCCATTTTTTATTTACTCTGCAATTATTGGACGATAATGCTACACTGATATAACACTTGCATTATATGGTTAAAAAGGATTAAATTTCTCTATTACTGATTCACCCCCCCCCCCTCTCAGTAATCCAACAATTGGTATCAGAGAAGGTTCCTTCAGAAATCAGTTTAACCACTGAAAGGTAGATCATGGAGAGCAACAACCTGTATAAAAATGGAATACCACATTTTTATCAACAAAAGTATGCATTTTGGATCAGAAGGATGAAAACATATATATATGCACAAGGATTTGAAATTTGGCAATCAGTTGTAGATGGATACAAAGAATCAATAGTTCCAAAGCCACAAATGCACTTCTGAGTGGTCTTTGTGAATCAGTTTACACCAAAGTTATACATTGTAAATCCGCTAAAGATATTTGGGACAAGCTTCAAAATATTTATGAAGGATATTCAAAAGCCAAAGAAACAAAGCTTCAAACTTACAGAGGTTAGTTCGAACAACTAAAGATGAAGGAAGATGAGGATATTGTAGCTTACTTCTTACGAGTCGATGAAACAGTAAATGAAATCATAGGATTGGGAGAATAAGTTAAAGAATCTGTAATTGTTCAAAAGTTACTAAGATCTTTCCCTATGAGATTTGATCCTAAGATATCAGCACTAGAAGAAAGAGTAGATCTAGACTCAATAAGCATGGATGAACTACATGGAATCTTCAGAACATATGAAATGAGAACCGAACAAGAAAATCCAGATATAAAAGAAGAAACTTTCAAAGCATCCAAAAGGTCAAAGAAAAAGGAAAAAGAACATAGCAGCATCAGTGACATCTCAGAATATGAAGAAGAAATGGCCAACTTTGTTAGAATATTGAACAAGGGAACCAACAACATTTATAAAGGTAAGTTTCCTTTGATTTGTTTTAATTGTGATGGTATTGGTAATTTTTCTAACAAATGTCCTCATAAGAAAAATAAGAGGAATGATGAAGATTACTCAAATAGAAAACAAACATATAAAGGAAAAAGAACCACAAAGAAAGTTTTCAAGAAAAACTTATGCACCAAAGAAAACATCTCATCATTAGATGAAGATGAAGTCAATGACAGTGAGACAGAAAGAGTTTTATTCATGGAAATAGAAGACTCTGACAAAGAAGACACTGAAGAAGAATATGAAGAGGCTGAAGAAGAATATGAAGAGGCAGAAGTTGACTACCGAAAATAATTTTTGTGTTCCATAGAAGTTATAATAAGAGAAAAGAAGAAAAACAAGAAGCTAAAAGTGGAACTAGACAAGAAATAAGACACATAAGAGCTAGAACAAATGATCACAAATTTGAAGGTTCAAATAGAAGAAGAAAAAATAGTTGAAGAAGCACTCAAAGAACAGCTAGAAGAAAGAGACATGATCATTGGAAATTTGGAAGAAGAGCTTGTCACATTAAGAAAGGATATTCAAAATAAAAATATGTAGAACAACTCAAAAGTTTTGGATGACATTAAAAGCAGTCAAAACCCTCATCATGACAAGTCCGGAATTGGATACAATCAGACAAAAAAGGGATCAAGATCCAAAACAACAGAGAAAGAAACATATCCAAAAAGCTATGCAGAAACAATCAAAGGGGATAGGAATATCTACAAGGAATATTATAGGGATACTCCTCCACCGAGAAGATTCAGATTTCAGAATCAACAATCAACATGTAGGCCTCATGAAGAAGAAGGATTTAGAAGAGAAACTCCTTTCATAAGATCTTAAACTCCCAGGTATAAAACTATCTTTTTTGGTTTATGTTATGCATGTAATAATTTTGGACATAAAGATATGAATTGCAGGGATAACAATAGGAACATAAACAACTTTGAAAGTCATACACAAAAGGGTTATCCAAGAAGGCCTAGTGAAACACAAAGAATAAGTTACAATAGTTTTGAAGCATTAAGCACTAACGTGGAATGCTACAAGTGTAACAACTTTGGACACATGGCCAAAGATTTCAGAATGACATTTCCTCCTAGAGATCCACAACAGAACAACAACAATCACAAACAAGAACCTCATAAAAGAACATGGATAAGAAAGTATAATCAATATAGCAATGAAGAATGCACACTCACTCTACAAGCTAAGAAGAAGAAACATGGTTGGTATGTTGACAGTGGTTTCTCAAAACACATGACATGTGATAAAGACGATTTTCTTACATTAAGAAAGGAAAGAGATGGACCAGTCTCCTTTGGAAATGATGATTCAACTAAAATCATTGGAAAATGAACAGTCAGAATTGGAAACAAGAATACCAAGGCATAAAATGTTCTACTAGTAGAAGATATGAAACATAATATTCTTAGTGTGACTCAAATGTGTGACCAAGGTCATAAAGTTACTTTCAATTCACAAAAGTGCGAGATAAGAAAAGAATATTCAGGAAATTTGATTGCAACAACTACAAGAACTTCAATCAACATATATGTACTAAATAAAATTGGAAACGAAAAGTGTTGTCTAGGAAAAGAAGATGAAAGTTGGCTATGGAACAGAATAATGGGTCACATACACTTTGATGACCTTGTCAAAGTCAGCAAAAAGGAAGCAGTTAGAGAAATTCCCCAAATTACGAAACCAACTAACACTTTTTGCTATCATTGTCAACAAGGAAATCAATCAAAGACCAGGTTTAGATCAAAATAATATTCAATGAAAAGACCACTAGAAATTGTGCATATTGATCTAGTTGGAACAACTACAACAAAGGGTTTAAAAGGTGAGAAATACTTTATGTTATTAGTTGATGATTATACAAGAATGACTGCAGTTTTCTTTCTCAGGAATAAGTCAAAATCTTTTGAGAACTTTAAGGTCTACAAGGAAATGGTTGAAAATGAAATGGATTCAAAAATCAAATGTTTGACATATTATAATGGAGGAGAGTTCAATTCAAAGGAATTTATGGACTACTGCAGCAGGAATGGAATAAAAATGAAATTCTAAGTTGCTAGGACACTTCAACAGAATGGATTTGTTGAAACAAAGAATAGGACAGTACAGGAAATGGCTCATAAAATGTTAATGGATTCCAAATTGAAAGATATCTTTTGGACACATGCAGTGCATACAACATTTCACATTCAAAACAAAGTAATGCTCAGAATTTTGTTTTTGACAAAACTCGCTATGAGCTATGGAAAGGAAGACCAACAAATGTGAAGCACTTCAGAGTATTTGGAAGAAAATGCTACATCAAAGGAGAATATGGAAGAATGAGAAAGTTTGACTCTCGTGTGGAAAAAAGAGTACTTGTTGGTTACTCAAGTACAAGGAAAGCATACAAGTGTTACAATTTGAGGTTGAAAAAAGTTGTGGTAAGCATCAATGTAACAATTGATGAAACAGGTGGACGTGAATTAAAGGAAGAAGAAAATGAATCAATGGAACAACTTTATGAAGAATAAGCAAAATATGAAGAAGAAGTAGAAGGGGAAGATGAAGAGGATCATACAAAAGTAGAAGAGAAAGTTTAGCAAGTGCCTCCAAAGACACCTAGCAAACGAGTACAGAAGAATCATCCTTTAGATAAGATTATCAGAAACAAAGATGTAGGACTTCAAACTAGAAGAAGAAACCATTCACCAAAACAAACGCACCTAGCACTCTCATCTATGATTGAACCAAAAAAAATTGAAGAGGCCGGCAAGGATAAATTTTGGAATAAGGCTATGGATGAAGAATTGGATCAAGTAGAGAAGAATGACACTTGGGAATTGGTTCCAATACCAAATAATAAGAATGTGATTGACACAAAGTGGGTATTCATAAATAAATTGAATGAATATGGATAGGTTACAAGGAAAAAATCTAGATTGGTATGTAAAGGATACACATAGGTTGAAGGAATCAACTTTGAAGATACATTTTCTCTAGTTGCCATAATGGAAGCAATCTGATTGCTCCTAGCTTATGCATTCTCAAAAAATATCAAAGTGTGTCAGATGGACGTGAAATCAACTTTTCTGAATGGGGAACTTGAAGAAGAAGTCTACATTGAACAACTAGAAGGATTTTAGTTGTCAAAGAATGTAGATTATGTGTGTAAATTGAAGAAGGCCTTGTATGGACTAAAACAGACTCCTAGAGAATGGTACTCTATACTGGATAAATATCTACAGTAGGTAGGGTTCATAAAATGAAGCGCAGACAACAAACTCTACATCAAGGTAACTCAAGATAGTATTTTATTAATTGAAGTTTATATTGATGATATTATATTTGGAACTACTGATGACAGGTTAAGCCAGAAATTTGCAAAGGATATGCATAATGAATTTGAAATGTCATTACTTGGAGAATTGTCCTTCTTTCTGGGTCTTCAGATATGTCAAAGAAACCAAGGAAATTTTATTTCTCAAACTAAGTATATCAAAGAAATGATAAAGAGGTTCAGAATGGAATATAGCAAACCAGTTGAAAGTTGAGAAAAGATGATGATTCAATGTCTGCAGACCAGAGGAAATATAGGTCAATGATTGGTAGCTTACTATATGTGACAGAATCCAGACCAAATGTAATGCAGGTAGTTGGACAGGTGGCACAATTTCAAGCAGCACCAAAGGAATCACATGTATTAGCATTGAAGAGTATTTTCAGATATCTCAAAGCAACATAAGAGTTTGGATTATGGTATCCAAAAAGAAAGGATCTATCAATTATTACCTACATAGATGCAGATTGGGCAGGTTGCATTGATGACCGATGAAGCACCAATGGAGCATCGTTCTACTTGGGTGAGTGTTTAGTATCATGGTTAAGAAAGAAACAATAATCAGTATCCTTATCTACAACTGAGGCATAGTATATTGCAACAAAAACATGTTGTACACAAGTTCTATGGATGAAACAAACTCTAACAGATATACATCTTGAGTATGATGAGACCATTCCAAATATTGTGATAATACAAGCACCATCAATATCTCAAAGAGCCCAGTGATGCACTCCAAGACGAAGCACATTACAATAAAGTATCACTTTCTACGCGAACAGGTTGCAGAGAAGAACATAAGAGTTGAATATGTGGTCACAAAAGAACAAGTGTCAGACATCTTTACAAAACCGTTTTCACAGGAAGCCTTTGAGTATCTTCGCCAAAGACTCGGAGTAATTTCTACTCCAAAATGAATTCTTTTGAATTCTTATCTTATATGTCTTACATTTACATGAGGAAGCACCATAAAGAGGACAATTCAGGTTGGGAGATCCATTCAGGAAGAGTTCAGTCAGGGGGAGTATCCCCAAGGACAGTTTAGTTAGGGGGAGTAGCCCCGAATGGAAATATACATTTTATGTTGATGACAAAGGGGGGGAGATTTATCAGATGTATAACACAGAGGCATGGTTCTAGGGAGAGCGATGGTCACAGAGAGAGCATGAGTGATATGAATTCAGTATTGCATGACATGACTTCAGTATTGCATCAGAGTTTCCATCAATGTCAAAGGGAGAGATTGTTGATTAATTGGGTTGGTTGTCATTGATGTAAACCCTTGAAGAAAGTCTGGTAGAGAATTCCTATAGCACAAAGGTTTAGGTAATGGACACAATTTTTTTTTATGGATAATGGTATGAGTTTTGATCTATTTGCAGGTAATACTATTCTAGATAGATATTACATGTCACACAATTTCTGGTGGTATGTGGAACATTACATAACACCTCATGGTTAGAGAGTTATGTCCATGTGAAGTTGGAGAACCCTCATGAGTCATCTAGAAGCCCCAAAAGGTCAAAGTAGTCAAAGTGTTTGAAAAACAAATTATTTAAATAATAAAGTTAATGGATAACTCCCTAAAATAAGGAAAGTAGGATGCTACACGAAAGTATAAATAAGAGGCAAGGCTATCTCATTTACTCACACTTGAACCTATTGAAAAATCATTGAATATATATTTTGTGAAAGGTTATTTGGGAAGGTATTATTGATAGAGAAAAGTGTGACAGGAAAAGTGCGGTAGAAAAAGTGTGGCAGGAAAAGTGCGGCAAGAAAAGTGCAGCAGGAAAAGTGCAGCAGGAAAACTACGACAGAAAAAGTATAGCTGGAAAAGTGCGATAGAAAAATCGCGGAAGAAAATTCGTGGCAAAAAAGTGCAATAGAAAAATCGTGGCAAAAAAGTGCGGAAGAAAAATCACGGCAACAACATGGTTGGGGTCTATTTATGAGAGATGTGGCACATCTTGTTTGAGGTATGTTTTATGAGATAGGGTTTAGCTCTTGATATGGTATTGGATGTTTAGTATTGCTGCATATATCATATTTGTTGAGGGATACAGTTGGTATTTTGTTGTTGGTATTTGGCATATGGGTATTGGTATTTTGGTTGTGATGTGTTCCTGAAGTTGTTGGTTTATCTTGAGACCACATAACAGTGAGGTTGTGGCACATGGTTTGATGTAAGGGTTTATGGTATTTGGTTTATGGATAGAGTGATGAATTGTTAGATAACTTTTGATGGTTATATTAGTGTATGTATTTGGTATATGGTTGAGGTACGTGTTGGGTACATGGTTGAGACAAGTAGTTGATGAGTTGGCACATACATGAGGTGTATAGTTGATGAGTTGGCACATACATGAGTTGTATAGTTGATGATGTTGGTACATCTTGATGAGTCAAGGTTGATGCATGGTTGATTCATGGTACATGTTGGTTTAGGTTATTGGCACAAGTTGTTTAGTGCAAGTTGATTGGTACAGGTTGTTACAGGTTATCGGTACAAGTTGACGGTGACAGGTTGACAGTGGCAGTGGTTGATTCAGTTTCTACATTTGGCACTTATATTTTAGGGAGGTTGGATGGGGAAAGGATAGGTGGTTGTAGCCACCTTTTAGTTGTAACCAGAGAACTTAAGGGGTTGTAGCCTCCTTCTAGTTGTAGCCAGAGAATTGGGGATTTGGAACTTCCCTTGGGAGCCTCCTTCCAGTTGCAGCTGGAAAACAAAGGAAGTTGGTGCTTCCAATGATTATAATTCTTCAAGACATATAAGAAAAAAACATTATGTGGTTTTCTCCTGCTTTGGGTTTCCACATAAAAACATTGGTGTATTGTGTATGTGTATGTGTATGATTGTTCATTTGTTCATTGTTTATTTACTCTACAATTATTGGATGATAATTCTACATTGATATAAAACTTTCATTATATGGTTAAAAAGGATTAAATTTCTCTATTACTGATTCACCCCCCCTCTCAATAATCCAACACATTGAATCATTGTCAGACCACTAATATGGAGAATCACACTATCCCAAATGCATAAGAATCTAATTGAGCATCATCTTCAGGTGTGATTCCTACTGTTGAGTAAAAATGAATCCATCCCCCCCAACAATAGCTTATCCACCAGTGGTCGAGAGGGCCAGTTTATTTGATGATTTATTGTAAGCCCATAACCACGAAGGTGAATATTACAAAGTAACATCTTATGGGTTAGGTAAAACTCAATATACTACTTATGCTAGCAATCCTTATGCCTTATATTGGAGTTGTGATGTCAAAGTCCCAAAAAATTGTTAGAGCATTGCTCGTTGATGGTATCGTGGGATTGGAATTTGATGCCTAGGGTTCTACCTAGTTGCTTTGGAGGGAATTTAGGTTAACCTTTTGAGATTCCTGGTGTACGTGAGTATCGATCAAGATTCATGCTTGGGTATATGAGGTCTCATGACTTGGGGCTCCAAAAAGACAAGTAAGATTTAATCCCCATTCTGAAAGTCGAGAAGGATATCTAGAGAGTACTCACTCTTCCCTGGTGCTGTGATGTGGACTTTCCATGCCTGTTGTAGTCACTTGGGTGTCATATACTAGTTATATGGTTACCATAGAATGGGAAACCAAACATGATCAGGATTGAAAAAGAAAAATACCTGAAACACACTGCCACCAATTTAGAAACCCCAAATGAACTCTCTTCAACTGAGTTTCTTATGTTAGGAAACTACTTTTGTGACTCATGTTTTGGGAATTTCCCACCCTGCATACCTGATATATTGTTTTCACAAAAGTCATAGTTTCTACTATAAGAAATCCCAATAATAACTGAAGAGCACAACAATCCAAACCAATGCTTCCCAGTTAATATCTTAGAAAAAAAAACTGAAACTCTAAGTATAGACACCAACAAAAGGGTGCCTATCTTTCCCTCTGATTTTTGGACTCTCTTTTTTTATGGATCCAAATCACAAGAAGGAGCTAGTGCCAAGTGTATTTTTATTGACCCAACAGGTAGATGTAGTTTTTTATCATGTAGGATGGAATTTGAATGTATTGATAATATTGTTGAATACAAGGCTTTGGTCCAAGGAGTTAAAAAATCCATTGACCTAAACATCAAAGAACTAGTTGTCTTCAAAGACTCGAAGATTATTGTCAAATAGGTTAAAAATACCATACAATGAAACTCACCAAATTTAAGAAATTACCAACAAGAGGTACATAGGATAATCGAGAAATTTCAAGCATTTAACATCATTATCATTTGTGAATCCAAGAATGTAATTGTTGATTCTCTTGCCACATCAACCTCAAGATTATATCCCCTTGAAGATAATGAGGCCTCTAGGTTCACCATAGATTATTGTCAAATAGGTTAAAAATACCATACAATGAAACTCACCAAATTTAAGAAATTACCAACAAGAGTTACATAGAATAATCGAGAAATTTCAAGCATTTAACATCATTATCATTTGTGAATCCAAGAATGTAATTGTTGATTCTCTTGCCACATCAACCTCAAGATTATCTCCCCTTGAAGATAATGAGGCCTCTAGGTTCACCATAGAGCTATTTTACAAGCCACCATTACTTGACAACATCACTAATTGGAGATTATTTGAGGGAGATCAACAGATTCTAGCCTTCTTGACTAATGAAGAACAATTTAGAGACTTGGCCATTAATGATGATGAGTTTCAAGGAATGATTGATGAACAGGAAGGAAGAGATGATGACACTAAAAAGGAAAACGGTACTACAAATCCTAAACTCCATACATTTCCTAAGGGGTTATTCAACCTGGAAAACCTCTTTGATCTGTAAGAAAAATTGAAGAACCCCAAGAATGTAAAAACTGGTAGTTCATGTCTTGCTTACGAAGTCATAAATCTAGGTACAACTGAAAATCCTAATAATTTTAACCTTGGAAAATCAATATCTCTTGAAGAAAATAAATCCTCCTTTAAATTTTTTTAAGAATATCAAGATGTTTTCACATTGTCTTATCAAGATCTAAAAACGTATGATACAAAAATCATCCAATAGACCATCCCTCGTAGGCAAGATGTTAAACCTTTTTAGTAGAAACTATAGAAATTTCACCCATCTCTTGAGCCTTTAATGCAAAAATAACTTAATACATTGTTGGATGCTAAGATTATCTTCTAGGTAATACATTTTTCCCGGGTAGCTAATCTAGTACTGGTAAAGAATAAGTCCATAGAAATTCGCCTATGTGTGGATTTTAAAAATTTAAACAAATCTTCAAAAAATGATAACTACCCTATACCCCCTATGGAACGACTCCCACAAACCATCTTCGGACATGAGATATTCTCACTTATGGATGGGTTTTCAAGATAAAATCAAGTTCTAGTCTTGGAAGAAGATCGATTGAAAACAAATTTGCAGACTAAATGGGGAACCTTCGGCATTAAACACATGCCATTAAGGTTGATTAATGCAAAATATATATTTCAAACGGTCATGGATGTGGCCTTTAGAGGATTAATAAACAAGTGTGTAGTAGTATATTTGGATGATGTTATAGTATACTCTAAGAAAAGATCAAATCATATTTCTCATTTGACTCAAAGTTTTGAAAGGTGTAGAAAATACATAATATCTCTAATCCAAAGAAGATAATATTTGGTGTAGATGAGGGGAAAATCTTAGGCCACATCATCTCTAAAGATGACATTACTATTGACCTTGAGTGAGTCAAGGTAATTTCCCAACTCCCTCTCCCACATAACAAGAAAGTCGTGCAATATTTTTTCGGGAAGATTAATTTCGTGAGAAAAATTATTCTTGATTTTGTAGAAAAAATAAAACCATTGCAAAAAATAATATGAAAAGATGTAGAATTTAAATGTAATAAATAAGAAATGGAGGCCTTTGAAAAAATCAAGGCTTCTATCTCTCAAGATCTGATCTTACAAAGCCCTAATTTCACCAAGGACTTCTTCTTGTACACCTTCGCTTGTTATAAGTCTTTAGTAGCAGACCCATCACAAAAGGATGATGAAAGCAATGAAACTGCCATCTCATTTATGAGTGCCAACCTACAAGGGCCTGAGATAAATTACCCCGCCATAGAAAAACAAGCTTAGATGGTGTATAAAGTAGTCAAACACTTCAAAGCTTACATCATAAGGAACCATACCAACGTTATAGTGCCCCATCCTATGGTAAGATCAATTTTCATAGAACATGAAATGGGAGAGAGGAGAGGGACTTGGATGAATTTCATCCAAGAATTCAACCTTGATATCAAATGAAAAAATATAGTTATAGGTTAAGGATTATGAAAATTGGCTGCATAGACTCAAGACCTAGTAGGACCAGAGAATTTAGGGTGGGACAATGAATTATCCTTATGGTGTAGTGAAGTGTTATACATCCCACCGAGTCAAGATTCTTGGTACTTGGATTTATCTTGCTTCCTTCATCATAGTACATTCCCTAAACATTTTAATCCCAAGGAGAGGAGGGATATTAGAACAAAATTTTCTCAATATATCCTCAATAACTCTGTTTTATTCCATATGAACTATGATTGAGTATTACTTAGATGTCTTGAGAAAGAAGACATAGAAAAAGTATTGAGAGATATTCACTATGGTCCAACATGTGGACATTTTACAGGTGAAATGACTTCTCATAAAATCCTTAGAGCATGATACTATTGTCCAACCTTGTTTAGAGATGCACATGCATAAGTCATAAAGTGAAAAGTTTGTCAATTAAGTGTTGGAGTGTACCGTACATAGGTGGTGGTTGGATGTACGGGTTGTGGTGTGTTGTGGTACCAATCAGTCCATCTATTGTGTGAGACATCCCAGGTTTGTCTTGGGCGAATGGTACGGGTCTCGATGCATCAGGTATTACCGTGTATAAGTGATCCAGAATTAGATCTAGGAGCTTGATGGGGCTCAGAAAGGCCTAAAAATAAAATGTCTCATAATGTCTTCAAAACAGACGTGTGTGTAGGCCTCGTCGATACGAACCCAACGCAACTTGAAGGGGCTCAAACGGACGTCGTATGCTCCATATATGATGATCTGTTTGTTTTTCCAAATAAACAAAAAAGGATGATTGTACAGTCCATACAGTGCCACATGGAAGATAATTGTATAGGCCGTACGACCATACAAATGATGTGGCAGGAAAATTTGGCAATGATGTGCTAGGGTCCGTACAATTGACGTGGAACACCCATATGACACATGGTAGACGGTGATTGGGAAAGATTGTTGACTGGTTAGAAGACGTGGTCCAATCGTGTGCTGACAAGTGGTAGTTATTGGTGTATGGTACAGTGCCATGTGGCACCCCTTGACTGGTTGTTTTTTGTGGAAAATGTTTGGGACTCGACTAGTTTTGAAACTGTGACCTCCTACCACTAGGCTAACGACTTCGTGTAGGCCAAGATACCAGCTCGCTGACCGGATGTTTCTTATCCTTATATGGAATAATAAACATTTGGAGTTGCATGCAGTCCCGAGTGGAGGTGGGAAGGGTTGGGGTATAGCCCCATCCCGTGGTCGTTTTCACACCATACAACCCAGAAATAAGACTGTAGGTAAGGGTGTTAAAGTTTTGGCACATTGGCATTCATTTAACCGCCATTGGAGACCGTTGTTATGTGACCACCATTTAATATGTTGGTGGGGGGATATATGGGATCCAACCCACAGGTTTTGGTACTCCCCACATCTATTACCATATGACCTAGTGTAAACGGATGATGAACGGTATGTGGCATAGCTCCTGGGTGTTATACATGTCCACTCTAGAAACATATAGTGCGGTTTGTGTTGGGTTATCCCACCGACAAGGTGCATAATCGTGGCTACACCATTTGGGAGGTTATGACAGATAGTGTGTGGAGCTAGGGACCAACGACACATGGACTATGCATTTGGCAAGGAGCAGATATCCAGGGGGGGCAACGTGCCTATATTTAGCGCGACACATGGGACGGACCCATACAACTAGGGGCTAGAGAGTTGGGCTTGCGCCCTGAATTTATGTGCAAAAGTGTTTTTTAAACCATATAATAATATTTTTATGCAGATTTGGGAGATTTAGCTCATAATTGGGAGATATTGGGCTCTTTTTGAGGCCAAATCTTGGGGGGAAGTTGGGAGATGGTTACCAAATTCAGATCTATATAAGCCAAGCCTTCTTGAGGCCATGGGAGGAGGTTCAGAATAGGTTTATGCTACCGAATTATTGAGCCAAATCCATTGTCATGCAGGGAAGCTATTGAGGAGCGCATCTTTGCGAGCCATTTATGGGAGCTTCGTTCATCTGATTTGGGTTTCATTTCTTTTGATGGGTTCATGAGATCTGGTAGAACAAGACCATCTCATTTTTGTAACCTTTTGGCACTTTCATGATGTAAATTTAAATCTTCTAACATAAATACGAAATCCTACTGAGACAAAGGCCCAGAGACATAGGCGAGATTGTTGAACTCCGTTATCACATTGGTGTTTATGGTTTGATGATGTTTATTATTTATTTCAGATCTGTATATGTTTATGTGTATGTCATATTTATTCCTCTTTCATTCCTTTTTGTAAATGATTAATAATAACATGCATTAATAACTCAACCATTATCATTTAAAAGATCTTTTTGGATCAACAAGTAACGTGACTGAGCATAAATGAGGTCGTACTGTTGAGACTTGGCGATGGATTCCTCTTTGGTTTGGGGGGAAGGTGGATTCCACATCTTTGGCAAGGATATAGACGAGTGATTTGAGAAACCAATCGAGATGTTGTTCTTTGGTGGTTTCTGCTTTACATAAACTATGTTTTCGATGCCATTCGTGAATGTGGTCGGAAATATGTGTAGCCGAGGTTTGTTTGCACTAGAAGAGAAGTTCTAGACCAATGTCATGATGAACTAGTAGTTGAAAGAAGGCCAAAATTGCTTTGGCCAAGGATTCAAAAGTCACATGGGACCCTTATTTTTCGTCCACATACCATTTGGTTGATGGACCAATGAGTGTGTGTTGAAATAACCTTAAGTAGACAGAATCATCCATGATGTTGTTTGAAGAGCACCATAAGTGGAAGGTCATGATATGGTTGGCAAGGTCTTCCCCCAATTTTCCTTCAAATTTGGGAATTTCTGAAGGTAGTTTCGTAGGCATATTGGGCCATGTGGGGGCATGCAATATAGGGGCATTCTTGAGTTTACTCAAATAAGGAATGTTGAGGGACTCCAAATATGGCATGGGGGGTGGCGATGGAGTATTAGGTCCAGCCATGGTGTGATCAAGTGGTGTCCCTAGCCCTTAAGGGGGGTTTGGTGGGGTTGTACTTCTCCCTTGAGAATAAATTTTCCCTCTGCCTCCTTGTGAATGAGATCTAGTGGATGGATGTCCTTGGGAATTGGACCCAAGCAAGGTGGAACCAAGCAAAGTTGAGCCCCAAATAGTGGCACTCACAAGGGTGTGAGATGGTTGAGCTGGTGAGTTGGAAAGACTAGGAACTCCTCCTCGAATAGGAGGGACATTCTGCAAGCATCTGGAATGAAGAGGATTATGTGGGTCCCCTATTATGTCCAACTAGCAAAGTGAATGTGTGTAAATAGTGACGAGAGCATTAAATGAACAAGAGACTTGTATAATTTGGACCTTCGCAATATATCTCACAATAACATGTAATCAAATGAGCGTCATACATAAATGAACTGAAAATAAGCATACATATGGGTAGGTGGTTTTTTTATGCGTGGGAGAACAAAGAAAACAAATGCTCGTGTCCTAAAAGATGTATCGTCCTTCCTCTCAAATAGAACTGGACCTTCCAAGAGCACTCAAACAGTGGGGTTTGAATCCACCGGAAGAGGAACTATGAAGGATGAAGTAATCAATTATAATGAGGGGTAGAGGGTGCATATCCTGAAATAATTGGAGATATTTCCCAATAGCCACACAAAATTCGATCAAGGTGCAATTGCAGCCCACAATTGCCACCTGGGTAGATGTCCTAAATTTTTCCACTAGGTGCCTTGGTCAAAGTGTGACATTTAGATTTTCGGCCTTAGAAATGGGTCACGGGCTATATCCCTTTGAAGATTTGGGTGACTCAAGGGGGGATGCACAGAACAACCAGACCTTGGCCTTCAACCCTTCATGGGTATCTCCCTACCTTATGGTGTTAGGAACACTTGACTTAGAGGATTTAAAAGTTCCCTATTTGTCAACTTCTAATGTTTGAAAATGTGAGAACCAGATAACGGGGAGTTATTTGGATGCCTACCCCCGATATCCTACCTAGACTAAAAAATTTCTTTTGTCACCTCCTGTGTAGGAAAACTTAGTGAGTTTTTAGAAAAAATTTAGATGTGGTGGGTTGAGAGATTGGGGGTGTGACCCAGTCTCATTTGAATTAAGTGGGTGTGGATAATTTCTTCAAGAAATAGTGGGACATTTCAGAATCCCTTTGGAGGAAACCTACTTCAACCTCCACAATTCGAGATGAAATTATGTGAGTGAGGAGTGACTTTGTGTATGATAAAGTGATAAAATGTTCCAAATTTTAATAAGATAGGTGTAAATTTGCAACATGTGGACTTCATGTGGTCCCTACAAATCTTGATTACCTATCTTACTAGATGTCATTGGTACAACTATGCGGAATTTTAAAATCCCTAAAGAACTAGCATGTGGACATATAGGTCCTTACAAATCCTTTAAACTCCCTAATGTGTTTTACTCTAAGAAATCTTCAAAAAAACTATCCTAGATTGCAAGCATGTGGGCATGTATGGGCCCGTTACTTTGATATTTAAGCTCTCCTAGTGACGTAAACAAAGAAAGTAATTCTCAAAAAACTATCCTAAGTTTGCACTATGTGGGCATGTATGGGCCCTTATAAATTTAATATGATTTAAAAGAAACTAAGAGGAGCCCTAAGGGGGCTTTGTCCTCTTCTAAAGATTTTGTTAAGGGAGATGAAATGTCCCCTGAACCATCTTTCTGATTCTCAAGATCGTTCTATGGTGCGAGAGAAGAGCATACTCAATGATTAAAGTTGATTTATGGTCCCAATGCAAGTGTTTTTATATGTGATATCAAAGAATCTGAACTTAAATTTTACAATCAAAACAAGCCATCCATGTGGCAACCAAAGAAAAAAAGGAGAAATGTGGTTATTTTTACCCCCTAAGTGCCTATGTTTGACTAACATTTCATGTGGGAAATAATTCTAAGTGGAGTGCATTTAAAAATTGCATAAAAGCAATATTTTGAAGGCTAGGGACCTTCAAATCATCACAAAAACTCTTACAATTTTGAAACTCTGGACAAGTGCCTAGGTTACAGTTCAGATAGATGCATAGTGGGTGCATAATGTGAAAAATGTGGAGAGAACATAAGACCTTTTGGTGCACAGTGCACAAAATGCGCAGAGAACATAAGTACTTTGGGAGCACAATTCTTTGAATGCATGTATGTGGGATAAAATACATGTGCACGTTCTGATACGCGTCGNGGGATTTTGAGTGGAATCATCCTCCTGCAACTCCAAACTTAGATATTGATAGGTAAGTCTAGGCAATTTATGATTCCTGGAAGGAAAATGGGTCAAAAATAAGTGCTCTAAAAGCCCAAATAGGGTGGAAATTGATACCTTATCCCCAGTATGGTCGCCAATATGTTATGTCCATTTCGTCACTTGGGTGAGCAAAACAAGGGCACATACAAGTCTAGTTGGGACTGCTAGACAAGAGAAAGGTTAGTGCATGAGTTAGATAATCCAAACACATGAAATAAACAAGAAAATAAACTAAAAACAACTAAGGAAATAAAACTAGAATGCATAAAAAACCTTTGAACCAAAATCAATCAACCAAATGACCAAGATTATGCCACCAATGGATAACTATATTAGTTGGAAAAACACCATAGAGAAAGGAGGACTTATGGATCCCATATTCCTCCTTGGGAGGGCTCTTGAGTTCCCTATTGGAGAGATCTTATTACAATCATAAAAAAGAAAGAAAATGGTGAAGAAATCCAAGCCTATTCCCTCAAGAGGTGAGTGGAATGGCCTATTGGAATGTTGCTAGAATGCTCCAAGGAGAAAAGAGGATTCTCAAGGGAGGATTGAGGAAACATAACAATACTATAGAAATCTTAAATTCTTAGTGCACCCATGGCATCCATTTATAGTATTTCTTCAAGGAATTATTCAACTGGTTCTTGTTGTGAACAAGGGGCCCTTTAGGTTACCCTTTGGTCCTTGACTAGCCCCCCATTCGGATTCAGCTTAGATCTGAGGGTCAAATCAAGTTGGGAGTTGGTCCATAAGTGGTTTAGGGGCTGACAAGAACCATAAATGCGTCATTCACAGGAGTGCATGGATTTTCTCGTACACAGTCACGCATATAACACATTGTGTGTCATACGGGCTTTTTTGGCCCGCGCACTGTGCGCCCACTTCCTTTAATGATTTAGCGCATGTCAATTTTTGTATATTTTTTTCCTCTTGGAAATGCATTTTTGGTGCTTTAGGTGAACTAATAGGTGTTTGGAACTGTTGTGTTTCTGTAACCATTTGCATGTAATGTTGCAAACAAAATTTCAATGATAACAGATGCCCCCTGATGTGTTAGGTTAGGAGCATACATATAGCCAAAATACATCAATGTTTTTTCTACTGAGAGTACCATTGTAATGAAGAGTGGTGATAAGAACTACAAGAGTGATCCTTTTGGAGGGAGAGGGGAAACCGTGAGACCCAAATCTGTCTCTAGGGAGAGAAAATAAAATCTGTATACAAACAAGGCGAGCATGCCCCATGCTCATGTCATGTACCTCAAAAAAATGTAAGACAGTAACTAAAGTTGTATGCTGATGTAGATAAATGCAACACCCTCTGGGGAGGTTCGATAATGGAATATGAAAATTTTGATGGTGATCATACTCTGAAAAGAGGCAAGGATGCCTGTAATAACTGTCGATGACTCGTAGGCATTGATGGCCTAACAAATTCATAGGTCTTCATCTAGTATAAAACAACTGCAATAGTCACATAGTAAGACCCACCGTAACATGAGATTTTGTTGAATTTAAATGTTTATGGGGGTCAACAACATCAGAGAGAAATGATGGTTCTCTTTGTGTCGTCCGAGACTCCTCATTGTAAAGGTAATGAGAGTCAAGATATTGTCTCCATTCTGGAAACAGTGTTGATGTCGATAGAAAGGGAGACGCAACTCTAAGAAGCAAAGGGCTTCATGAAATCCACTAGATAAGATCAGGAACTGATAGGGAACATGAACAAAGTCAATATGCGGTGAGACTCAAGACTGCCCTTGGTTGGGGGTATGTTTGAAGGATTATTGGAAGCAACTGTGAAACTGTATCTAGCCTCAAGGGGATGACTGGACATGGGGTTAAATTATGCTAGAGGCGTGACAAAGTAGACAAAATTAGATATCAAGGGTACATGGACTGTGGGATACTTGGGGTTTATGGACGATGTCAACATGAGTAGAGGATAGTGAATGCCCCAACCAAGGGCGACATGGGTTGCTTTTCCAGAAAAAGAAGGTCATCAAGGGTGACATCAAAAAACTAAGTAAATGATGGAAACAAAGGATTTTTTCAATTACCAAATAAAGAAAAAATAATTTTGGATGAGTGTACAGATACAAAAATGGGTGCCCCAATGCAAGATGGTTTGCCCTGTGAGGGCGCAAGTTGTGTGGAGAAATGGTGGAGGGTGGGGGGCTCATGGGTGGGTTTCTATATGAGGTAAATGAACGGAGGGAAATTTGTAGATGGGAAAAATGATTGTGGATGAAATGGAGGGTTAATGATACTGTGGAGGAGCAGTAAAAAATAGAACCGTGATGAGGTAACCTGGGAGGCAAACTAGAAAAATGATGAGAAGGATTATGTGGTAGATTCTCGAAAATGCGTAAGACTATCGAGACTCCCATCCCTAGGGGGTGAAAGCAACATGAGTTTAAAAGTGCCAATGGGGACTACGAATGGGACAACTCATGTGGGGGAGAATGCTATTGGGTGACAATACCAAAATGTAGCGGAGGTAACAGTACTACAGAGCCGAATGTAGGGACCCTAAAGGAAAATGTTAGAGGTTGCAACTGGGAGATGCAATTGATATTCAAAGGGAATGATTACATGTTAGTTTCGATCATATAACTGAAGGGGCTACACTGGTTTGTGATGACCAAGTACCTGCACACATTAAAACCGAATACCTGACATGAACAATATCTAAAGATAAAAAAAATATAACATTTATTTGATAATTTTGAACATGAGCATGTGTACCTGGACATGATGTGAGAAAAATGTTCCCCTGGGGCCGAGTGGATATGGTGACCTGGGGAATGTGACTGTGTAGGTGGTGGGACCCCGATCTCGTGGCTGAAGATGGATCAAGAAATAGAGACTCAGAGCTCCTGTAACTAAGTGTGGAATTTTGGCAAAAGGGACTATATATGGTTGTGGGGCCCACAATGCCACCTCATTTGTACCTGTTTCTATAGTGAGTTGACAAGAGTATTTGGAGGAGTTTGAAGATTACGGGAGTTTGAGTCGACTGATCCAGGATTGGCGAGAGTCCGGTTAGTGGTCACATCCTCCTGCACAGTATATAGTTTCTAATTTTTGGGTAGGGGTCATACGGATGGTCGTATGAGGCTATTTTTTAGGGGTGGGCCCACTAATGCACGGGAGAAGGAAGCATACTCACACTGAGGTGTGTGGGTATAATTCCATCTCTCATGCATGATGTGTGGTTGTGTTGAATACTGCTACGTATGGGGGTGTGTGGGTGGGAAAAATAGGTGGGGATGTGATGTGTGCATGTTGGAATTATAGTTGCACACTGTGCACGGCTATTTTTCAGACAATTTCACATTAGTGTGCATCTATGTAGAGAACAGGTGCGACATTAGTGCATAGTTGCATAGAGAACAGGTGTGCATGAGTGCACACCTGTGGGTGTGACAACTGCACATTGATGCACATTTGTTTCTCCTACAACTACGCATTGATGCACAGATGTGTGAAGAACAGGCGCGCATATGTGCACGCCTATGGGGGTGACATCCATGCACTTGAGGCGAAGCTAAGTGGTTTTTGAAAACTTAAATTTTTTGAATATTTTTTATAAATGATGATCACTGACCAAGGGTTTCTATGTGAATGTAGGTGATCAATTTATCATGCTAGTCCACTGGAGGGAGGGAGACTGGGAGCACCTGTGGGAGGCGGTGAGAGAGGAGTCAAGCATTAAGAGACTCTTGGCAGCCTGTGGGTTGCTCAAGTTCTTTGAATTCCCACTGATACGGTCACAAGAGTACCTGCTTCAATATATGATATTGATGTGGAGCACTGATCTGCAATGCTTCATTGTGTGGGAGTAATAGATGACATTCTCAGTTGTTGAGGGTGTGTATTTTCTGATGGGGCTCCCCTTTCGGGGAATGGCCCTTCCTGTTGACCCCTAGTTGCCAAGGGATGTGCGTTTGATAGACTTGGCATGGTATTATTATACAAGGCCAAACTCAATGTCAAGTTCGGTTGTCCGCATTGAGGCGATGGATGATCTCTTGCATCAGTGCATCGCGGCTATGAATGTGAGGATCTATGGATCCTTGGCTACTTAGTGGATCAATGGTGGTCAACTAAGGATTATGCAGAGGGTCCTAGATGGGGATTGTTTTACTTGGGGCTTGATGTTGCATGTCAATCTGATAGGGAAAATACACTGGTGTTGGACCACTGACTCCGGTGAGGTTGCATTTGGATCTATCTTGGTGGTATGGTTCTTGTAGAGGGTGCCCATGTTGCACCCTAGGGTTTTGTTGCCGCCTGCAGGGCTGCAGAAGCCATGATTTATGTGGTGGGCTCATATTTTACGACTACGTTGGCGCATTGGTGGTGCCACATGCCACATATTTTACAGTGATTCCCATATGGTGGGATGGATTTTCGGCATGACCCAGACATGGTGTTTCCCCTTGGAGAGGTTTGGGACCAGAGAGGTAAGTTTGTGAATTTATGTTTTGTGATTTTGATAGCGTAGAATATGTTTATATGTATTTGGATGATGACTCTATATTTGTTGTTGTGTTTGTAGATGTGGGGCTGTGAGGCCGAGAGGTGGAGATGGTTGGGGAGTCGACGCGCCAGGGACTAATGATACCATTGCAGGAAGAGTTGTGGGTGGGAGAGTGATGTTGGAGGGATGAGGCTAGTGCAAGGCCAACAGATGAGGTGAGGCCTGGCCAGAGACGCCGGTTCGATGATCCAGGTGCGGGACCATCACATGCTCTGCAGGTAGAGGTCAACGGGGGGATATATGATCTCTGACGTCGGTTGGATATGGTGTTGTAGGGTGTCACAGAGGGCATGTGGTCACATATTCAGGATGAGAGAGTCTTGGAGCAGTGTGTGGGTGGTCTTGCAGAGTGGCGGACCCTGATCCACAGAGCGGTTGTAGCGGGGGCATCAATGACCAGTAGATTTCCCCCCAGACCTAGAGGACGCCCAACTGCTGGGGCACCTCCTGCTAATAGAGGACTGGGTGGGGGAGCTATGGGGGCACCATGAGTGTCGATTATATATTTTTGTATTTATATAGGCTTACGAACCCATTTTGTATAGGGTATTTTGACACCCATTTTGTATAGGGTAGGGGGTACCCATTTTGTACCTATAGGGGTGAGGGGGCTCACTTGCCTACGAGAGATGTATATGTTGTACTTTTTTGTAAACATTTATGACACTTTGACCAATATATATATATATATATATATATGGATATACATCTTTGGGATCTTTGGGATGTTTACATGTGTTGATATTTTTGTGATATTTTATGATGTCTAATCTATATACTGTGATCGATGTTTGATGATTTATGTATATGTGATGATGTTGTGATGTGATAAATGCCAATCTAATATTATTTTATCCATGTTATCTGTTATTTGATTAAATTTTCATGGAATATGTGTAAATGTAATTGAATCAAAGTTTCAAGATAAGAGTCTAACTTGAAAGTATTTTTGAAAGAGGCAAGGATCACGGACACGGTATACATTGTTGAGTTGCATGACGACAAGATAGGAATCTAATAAGATGCTAAGGTGATGAATGTGGAGCTGATTGGCCTCGGTGAGGAGACCAATAACGACGATGTATTCTTCTTGGTTGTTGGTTATTGAGCCCAAACAGATGTCGCTAGAGTGGAGCAATTCATGTGAGGGGGTGTAGAGGGCCCAAGCAGCCGAAGTGAGATTATGTGTCCAGCGGCTAGCTCTGTCAGCATAACTGATGTGGTAGTTTGATGGAGGATGCATATTTCAATAACACGGATGGTAGATCAAACATGAGGAGTGGAGGCAAAAGAAGAAGACTAAAAAATTTACAAATGTGTACAAATAAAAAGCCTAGTGTAGAATGACTATGCTCAGGCATAAAACTTCTTTAAGTACAACCTGTTGAAAGGTTCTTTGAGAGGATAGCCTTCCGGAGAGGCCAGGATGTATGTGTCTTTAGTGAGGCAATGTTGGACGATGTAGGTTTCATGCCATAATGACTCGAATTTCCCATGGCCGAGAGTATCGTGAGCGATATCGTAGGGTAGGATGAGATCTCCTTCATTAAATGAGAGAAAACTAACATGGAGGTCAAAGGTGGCCTTGGACCATTTTTTAGCTGCCTCATTTTTCTGTAAGGAAGACTAACGATCTTCATCTAGTGACTCTAAGTTCAGCAAGCGCTGCTCCATTTGAGCAGTGTCAGGTAATAGCTCGATGCCAGTGCGCAATGTGGGAATTTCTCACTCGATGGGGAGGGTGGCTTCGATCCCATGGACGAGATGAAACAGTGTAAAACCGGTGGCAGTTTTGACTATTGTGCGATAAGCCCATAAGGATGAAAAAAACATATGACGCCAGTTGGTCTTATGTTTGTTGACAGTGCGTTGTAACATGGTTTTGAGGAATTTTTTAACAACCTCGACTTTTTCGTTGGACTGAGGGTAGTAGGGGGAGGCAAACTCATGGGAGAAGCCTAACCTTGAGGAGAGTTTGACAAAGATCTCATTCTCAAAGTGTTTACTGTGATCAGATACTAACTGTAGTGGAATTCCAAAATCAGTGATTGTGTGGTTAAATAAAACGCGCAATGTTGTGTCAGTGGTATTGTTGAAGGTAGGCGTGGCTTCGGCCCATTTGGTAAAGTAATCTACGACCACGATGATGTACTTGTGTCCATTACTAGATGGAGGGTTGAAAATCATGAAGTCTATTCCCTATTTACAGAAGGGGCCAACAATGATGATTGGATGTAGAAGAGCGGGTGGCGCTCATGCTTTGTTTGCATAAAGATGGAATTTTTTGCATCACTTGACAGTATGGATGCATTCATGAAACAGTGTGGGCCAGAAGTATCTTGCTTGAATTATTTTTTGGGCGGTGGACATACCTGAGAGGTGTCCACCAAAAGCATCGCTATGGTAATCATTCAAGACTCTGTTTTCTTCGTCGATGGTCAAACATCGACGAAGTATGGTGTCGACCCCCCGTCGATAAAAAAAAATCACCGATGAGGAGGTACCGAGGGCCCTGATGGTGAATGCACCAATGATCATATCGATAGATATGAGACCCAAACTTTTGTGCCCGAAGGTAGATGAGAAGGTCGCAATACCAGGGGTCATCCGAGGAGATGTAGAAGAGGTGTTTGTCATGAAAATCCATATTGAAGGGTGAACTTGTAGTGTCTGAGGGAAACACCATGATGAGTTCGGTAAGAACAAGTGCTTTCTTTCTTTTTGGAGTTGAAAACTATAGGTCATATTCCTAAAAGATGACGATCCATCGGGAAAATTTTCCATTAATATGTCGTCAACTAAGAATGTACTGCATGGGGTTGGAATATGCCATGACTTTGTTAGTGCGAAGCAGGATATAATGACGCGGTTTCTAGACTGTGAGGACAAATACGAGGGCGAGTTTCTCCTCATGATTGTATTTTAGGGGTGGTCCTGAAAGAGTTTTACTAATGTAGTAAATAACATGCTCATGACCATCATCCCCTAGTTGGAAGAGAACTTCGACTATTGAGATGGTTGAGGCCAACAAGTAGAGGATGTAATCACAATCATAGTCGGGAGGACTAATCAAAGGGGCATTGGATAACACCTCTTTTAAATCATTAAAAGTGGTTTGGGCATGTTCATCCCATCGAAATGGGATATCATGACGTAGTAAGCGAAGGAAACCATGCATGCAGGTTGCGTAATCTGGGACAAAGCATCGTAAAAATTTGGCTTTGCCTTATAGGCTCTGCAGTTGGCACAAATTCCTAGGTATTGGAATTTCTATGATATCTTGGACCTTGAGGGGATCCACTGTCATGTTGTGTTGGGAAACTATGAACCCAAGGAGGCATCCGACGGTGTCGAAAAATACACACTTGAGTGGGTTCAAGTGGATATTGTACTGGCGGCATCGTTGAAAGACAACTCATAAGTCATCTAAATGTTGAGTTCATTTCTTGGATCGAGCAATGAGGTCATCCAAGTAAGTGAGGATGATGCAAGCAAGATCGTGGAAAACATAAGTCATGGCTCGTTGGAATGTAGCACCTGCGTTTTTTAGTCCAAAAGGCATGAAACGATAAGAAAAAGTACCCCATGGGGTCGTAAATGCAGTTTTATACTGATATACTGGATGGATTTGGATTTGATTGTAGTTGGAGAACCCATCCATGAAGGACAAGGCCTCGTGGCTGACTCAGTCATCGATAATTTGGTTGATGAAAGGGGTGGGGAAGTTGTCCTTGGGACAAGCATGGTTGAGATCATGAAATTCGATGCAGACACGAGGTTAGATACCCATGAAGTGTACACAATGGGGTATATGAACCCTACAACACGTAACTTGTCAATTTCGTCTTTGATAGTCATGGCTTTGGATGGGTGCTAGGGGCATTGCTTTTGATGGACTGGGGAGACATTTGGTCATGTGTCAATGCATGTTCGACGATAGAAGGATCAAGGTCGGGCATCTCTGTATATGACCAAGAAAAAATATCTCGGTATTCCTGAAAGAGAGCTTTGTAAGCTGTGAGTTCCTCAGGGGAGCATGCAGCACCAATGGTGATTTCCTCTATGATTTTTGGTTTGATGGAAATGTCTATTTTGACAGTGGGGGAAATGTTGGCCATGTTCCCTTCTTTAAAAGCATCGGGGGTAGGGATAGGGTTATTGAGACAATCTATATGCCCTGATGGAATAAAATCCTTAGTTTCGATTTCACATATGGAGGCTTGGATAGGAGGGTTAAAGGCTTCCTATGAGATAAAAAACATTATGTGGTGGAGTGCATTCCATGGAAAATTGAGGGTAGTGAGTTTCTCCAAGATATCTTCATCGTAGTGGAAAATGAGAGAATATAGGGGATCCCGGGAGGTAACATTGGTGACTGTCACTGTGTGATTGTCTTCAAGTAGTGAATACCTAGAGGGGGTATCACAACTATGGTGCGATGACTTTCTTGCCATAAACCAAATGTCCAGACAATGTGGGTTGTAAATTGTGGTAGGGGGTAATATTTCCTGGGGGAAATGAACCAGAGAATTGGGAGGATTTGGGGGAATATTCTCAGACAGTCTATCCATGAGCCATGGAGGGATGGGAAGTCACTCAAGTTTAGGGGAGGTGATGTGAATAGTATCTAGAGAAGGTATAGGGGGAATCAATTGCATCACAAGAGGTGAGGTGGTCTTAGGATCTTGAATAAGGGTTATTTGATGATGCTTGTATTCAATGATTAAAGGAAACTGGTATGTGTAATGAGTAAGTGAGTCACAAAGAGAGTAAGGGAATCTCATTCGTTCGGTGACTGAAGTCGATACATAATGGATGTCAGTGACATGGGTACCCGAAGGTGTTGGTGGAGAGGGTTCTTGCTGAAAGGTTTGGCATATTGTCATCATCGTTTATCGAAACTGAGGTAGAGCTGGGAAATGATGAGTATAGTGGCCATACTCTGAACAGATGGCACATGTGAATTTGGTTTGTAGCCCTTTACTTCTTGTAGTAGGGGATGCTATGGTAGTACTAGGTGTACTTGGTGAATTGATGAGCGATGTGGTTTCTCGAGGGAGTTGGATCAGATTGTGTAACTCGGGAAGAGAAGGACATCTATTAGTGGGGTGTCCCTCTCTTTCGCAGAGCGTGCAAGGAGGTTGAACTCGGGGAGGAAGTGGAGCGATGAGATCTTTCTTCTTTAGTCTTCCCATAGCTATAGTAGTGGTGCTTGTGATTGGGGGTTAGGGTGGTGTGAACGGGGTTAGTACTAGAATCTGCATCGGGATTGCCTCTGACTGAGGAGGGAAGGATGGTTGAGGAACCATCACGGGTGGGTGTAGATACCATACAGGGATGGTGAGCACCATGTTGGGAAGGGTAAGCGTTGCGACTACCTGAAATGATTGTACTCCTGGTGGGGGGTAGAAGAAGGGGATTTGAGTAATGGCTTGGGGGATTATTTCCCAAATCGGGATTTTCCCCAAGGGAAGGGTGAAATCGGGGATAAGTGGTGTCATAGGGTTCTATGGTAATTCCTGAGGTGGAATTTCTTCAATTGGTGGGACGTCGAGGGGTGGAGAAGCCTCAATGGGAGGAATGATATCTCCAGTTTCAATTCCATTAGAAGATATGACACACACTTATGTTGAGGGGTGTATGAGCGATGGTGATCCATGGTATGCCCCCAACAAGGATGGGTCCTTGAAAATTTTGGGTCCCATATCCATGAGTGGGTACGCATTGGAATTAGTGTGAACAAGAGGTGGGATGTTATCGATGTTGGCGGAGTGGTTAGGCTCATAATGTGAAACTTGGTCGATGGTGATGATTTTCCCGTTGTGGGGGAAAATTATTGTTCAAAACATAGAAGAGGCCACTTCCTTCATAGTGTACATGTAGCTACGTCCAAACAAGATATTGTAATCAAGCAGGGCGTCGATAACCTTAATGTCGATGAGGATGGTTTTTCCCCCAAGTTCGATGGGGACATTTTGAAAGATCCCTTTAGGGGAGGATGGTTGACCATCATAGGTTCTTAAAGTGATGGAGGATGGTATTAGCTTAGGGGATCCAAGTTTCTTCCATACAATTTTGGACATGATGCATGTGGATGCACCTTCATCAATGATACACCGATGAACCATGATGTTCCGAATCTTGATTGGTATCTGGAAAAATACCAAAGCGGGAAGATGAGGTTCCGCACAATCTAGATCAAATGTGATGAGTCTAGTATCAGTTGGGTCGACTGCCCCCAAGGAGGAAATAAAGGATTTTCGTTGATTTGGACAGGTTTGGAGGACCTCCAATACTGACATGGATGTAGGGGACTGTGCCAAGTCATCGACCAGACTGCAATTATGTGTCTCCCTGGCCTGATGGTTGTTGACATTCCATCGTAACAGGATGCGAGGGATATGAATGGCGGGTTCAGTGTTAGGGAGTGGAATCATCAAGGTTGTCCAGTTGTAGCTGGAGCTTCTTCTGAAGTGGTGGGAATAGATCTAGGGGGCACACTATATTGGTGACTACGCATTTGTAGAAGAATTTTTTCTTCGCTAGTGAGGAGGATATTGTGATCTGTCATATTTCTAGGGTTTTGATATTGTCCCATTTGTGGTGGGGGAGGATGTACCTCCTGTTGGGTATTCATCACACCTTGGTGTCTAATAGGGTTTTGCAACACGGCCAACAGTGGTTGTTGAAAATACTATTGTGGGGCCTACTGAGGGGCAGGCAATGCTAGGGGATGTGGTGCATTCATGGAGTCTTTCATCCATTTGATATCAAAAATTTGGGGGCAACGGTGAGTATAATGACCATTATCACTGCAAAGAGCGCAAGGGAAGTTCATGCAGAGTTTTTTGTTGTTATTACTCCCTTGGCGTTTGTTATTATTGTCTCCTTGGGGGTTCTAGTTACCCTAATTCTTGTTTCCCTGAGCAGGCTGGTTTTTTGGGGGGTTATTTCCTCCTGGTCCTGGGTTATTGTTGTTTCAATTTTTTCCTTTCTTTTTGGCATTATTCGGCTGATGGGCCAGATTTACCGTATTCAACTGTTCAAAAGTATGAAATTGTTGAATGGGAGAGGGATGAACAAAGTTAACACCAGTGTGTGATTTTCCCTATGGAGGAGAAATCGGTTGTGGAGGACCAGGAAATTGAAAATATGGATTGTTTTGTGGAAATGATTCGTAGGGTGCACAGGAAGGCATAACACTTTCACTATTGCCCAGGTTATAAGATGAGGTAGAAGGTGTACCTAAACTTGGTTGAGAAGTCGACCACATGATGGGTGCCGGAAGGGGTCCACTCATGGGTGGAGGGAGAGCAATAAGATATGGTTGTTGATAAAGGGGCGGAGGGTAATAAGACGAACCTCCATATATCGACAAATATTGGGGTGTACCATACATAGGTGGTGGTTGGATGTATGGGTTGTGGTGTGTTGTGGTACCAATCAATCCATCTGTTGCGTGAGACATCCCAGGTTTGTCTTGGCTGAATTGTACGAGTCTTGGTGCATCAGGTATTACCGTGTATAAGTAACCTGACTGAGCATAAATGAGGTTGTATTGTTGAGCCTTGTTGATGGATTCCTCTTAGGTTTGGGGGAAGGTGGATGCCACATCTTTGACAAGGATAGAGATGAGTGATTTGAGAAACCAATCGAGATGTTGTTCTTTGGTGGTTTCTGCTTTACATAAACTACGTCGTTGATGCCATTCGTGAATGTGGTCGGAAATATGTGTAACCGAGGTTTGTTTGCACTTGGAGAGAAGTTGTAGACCAGTGTCTTGACTAACTGGTAGTTGAAAGAAGGCCAAAAATGCTTTGGCCAAGGATTCAAAAGTCACATGGGACCCTAATTTTTTGTCCACATACCATTTGGTTGATAAACCAGTGAGTGTGCACTGAAATAACATTAAGAAGATGGAGTCATCCATGATATTGTTTGAAGACAACCATAAGTGGAAAGTCATGACATGGTTGGCGAGGTCTTCCCTTGATTTTCCTTCAAATTTGGGAATGTATGAAGGTAGTTTGGTAGGCATATTGGGCCATGTGGGGTCGTGCAATATAGGGTCATTCGTGAGTTTACTCAAATCAAGAATGTTGAGGGATGCCAAATATGGCATGGGGGGTGGCGATGGAGGATTAGGTCCAACCATTGTGTGAGCAGGTGGTGTACTTGACCCTTGAGGGGGGTTTCGTGGGGTTGTACTTCTCCCTTGACAAGAAGTTTCCCTCTGCCTCCTTGTGAAGGAGATCTAGTGGATGGATGGCCTTGGGAAGTGGACCCAAGTAAGGTGGAACCAAACAAAGCTGAGCCCAAAATAGTGGGACTCACAGGGGTGTGAGACGATTGAGATGGTGAGTTGGAAAGACTAGAAACTCCTCCTAGAATAGGAGGGAGATTCTACAAGCATCTGGAATGACGAGGATTTTGTGGGTCCCCTATGATGTTCGACTAGCAAAGTGAACATGTGTAAATAGTGAATAAAGTAATAAATGAACAAGAGACTTGAATAATTTGGACCTTCATAATATATCTCACAATCGCATGTAATCAAATGAGTGTCATACATAAATCAACTGAAAATAAGAATACATGTGGGTAGGTGGTTTTTGTCTATGTGGGAGAACAAAGAAAACAAATTCTCGTGTCCTAAAATACATATCGTCCTTCCTCTCAAATAGCACTGGACCTTCCAAGAGCACTCAACAGTGGGGTCTGAAGCCACCGAAAGAAGAAATAGTGAAGGATGAAGTAATCAGTTATAGTGAGGGGTAGAGGGTGCATATCCCAAAAGAACTAGTGATATTTCCCAATAGGCACACAAAATCCGATCAAGGTGCAATTGCAGCCCACAATTGTCACCAAGGTAGATGTCCTAAATTTGGCCACTAGGTACCTCAATCAAAGTGCGACATTTAGATTTCTGACCTTAGAAATGGGTCACGGGTTGGATCCCTTCCAAGATTTGGGTGACTCAAGGGGGGATGCACAGAACAACCGGACCTCGGCCTTTGACCCTTCACGGGTATCTCCCTGCCTTATGGTGTTAGGAACACTTGACTTGGATGATTTAAAAGTTCCCTATTTGTCAACTTCTAATGTTTGAAAATGTGAGAACCGGATAATGGGGGGTTATTTGGATGCATACCCTCGAGATCCTACCTAGACTAAAAAATTCCTTTTGGCACCTCCTGTGGAGGAAAACTTAGTGAGTTTTTAGAAAAAAATTAGATGTGGTGGGTTGAGAGATTGGGGGTGTGACCCAATCTGTTAAGAACCAAAGACTGAATACAAAAGCACCACAACAGATATACAAGAAAAATATGCAAAATCTTATTTATTACTATCAAAACCTTAGGGTAGGGCAACACCATACAATGGGTCCTATTATGGAAGGGATCCTCTCCTGTTCACTTGCCTCTTTGAGGGGGCATCCTCCTATTGAGCTACAACTCCAAATACAATACTTCTCTTCATATCTCATTACATTGCTTGAATCCCTTTATATAGTGCTACCATCACCTAAGAACATTCTAGAGGAGGAATCTTCTAGAAGTAGAACCTTCTAAGAAGTCCTCTTACATTTATTACATCTAATTACCCATTTATTATATCTAACTACCATAGTGGGCCTTATTTAATAATATAGTGGACCTAGTCCACCTTATATTGAATGACCTCCACTATTATCACTATGGGCCCTCTGGGCCACCCCACTACCTCTCTAGCTACCTTACACAATCTCATTTGAATTAAGTGGGTGTGGATAATTTCTTCAAGAAATAGTGGGACGTTTCAGAATCCCTTTGGAGGAAACCTACTGCAACCTCCACAATTCGAGATGGAATTATGTGAGTGAGGAGTGACTTTGTGTGTGATCAAGTGATAAAATGTGCCAAATTTTAATAAGTTAGGTGTAAATTTGCAACATGTGGACTTCTTGTGGTCCTTACAAATCTTGATTACCTATCTTAATAGATGTCATTGGTACAACCTTGCAAAATTTTAAAACCCCTAAAGAACTAGCATGTGAACATATGGGTCCTTACCAATCCTTTAAACTCCATAATGTGTTTTACTCTAAGAAATCTTCAAAAAAATTATCCTAGATTGCAAGAATGTGGGCATGTATGGACCCACTACTTTGATCTTTAAACTCTCCTAGTGATGTAAACTAAGAAAGTAATTCTCAAAAAACTATCCTAAGTTTGCAATATGTGGGCATGTATGGTCCCTTACAAATTTAATATTATTTAAAAGAAATTAAGAGGAGCCCTAGGGGGGCTTTGTCCTCTCCTAAATATTGTGTTAATGGAGAAAAAATGTCCCCTTAACCACCTTTCTGATTCTCAAGATCGGTCTATGGTGCGAGAGAAGAGAATACTCAATGATTAAAGTTGATTTCTGGTCCCAATGCAAGTGCTTTTATATGTGATAGAAAATAATATCAACTTAACTTTTACAATCAAAACAAGCCATCCATGTGGCTACCAAAGAAAAAGAGGAGAAATGTGGTTCTTTTTGCACCCTAAGTGTCTATGTTTGACTAACCTTTCATGTGGGAAATGAATCTAAGTGGAGTGCATTTACAAATTTCATAAAAGCAATATTTTGAAGGCCAGGGGCCTTCAAATCATCACAAAAACTCTTACAATTTTGAAACTCTAGACAGGTGCACAGGTTACAGTTCAGACAAATGCGTAGTGGGCGCACAGTGCACAGAATGTGTAGAGAACATAAGACCTTTTGGCGCACAATGCATAGAATGCACATAGAACATAAGTACTTTGGGTGCACAATGCTCTGACTCCACATCTATGGGTTGAAATACCCGCACACATTCTGATACGTGTCAGGGGGGATTTTGAGTGGAATTCTTCTCCTCCAAATCCAAACTTAGCTTTTGATAGGTAAGGCTAGGTCGATTATGGTTCATGCAAGGCAAATGAGTCAAAAATAAGTTCTCTAAAATCCCAAATAGGGAGGAAATTGATACCTTATCCCCAATATGGTCTCCAACCTATTGTGTCTATTTCGTCACTTAGGTGAGAAAAGCAAGGGAACTTATAATTCTAACTGGGCCTTCTAGACAAGACACAGGTTAGTGCATGAGTTAGATAATCCAATCAAATGAAATAAACAAGGAAATAAACTTAAGGAAATAAAACTAGAATGCATAAGAAACTTTGAACCAAAATCAATCAACCAAATGACCAAGATTATGTAAAAAATGGATAACTATATTAGTTGGAAAAACACCGTAGAGAAAGGAGGACTTATGGATCCCCTCTTCCTCCTTAGGAGGGCTCCTGAGTTCCCTATTGGATATCTCTTCTTACAATCATAAACAAAAATAAAATGGTGAAGAAATCCAAGCCTATTCCCTCAAGAGGTGAGTGGAATGGCCTATTGGAATGTTGCTAGAACGCTCCAAGGACAAAAGAGGATTCTCAAGGGAGGATTGAGGCAGCATAACAATACTATAGAAATATTAAATTCTTAGTGCACCTGTGGCCTCCATTTATAGTATGTCTTCAAGGCATTATTCAATTGGTTCTTGGTGTGAAAAAGGGGCCCTTTAGGACACCCTTTGGTCCTTGACTAGCCCCCATTCGAATTCATCTCAAATATGAAGGTCAAATCAAGTTGGGAGTTGGTCCATAAGTGGTTGAGGGGCCGACAAGAACCATAAATGTGATGTTCACATGAGTGTGTAGCTTTTCTCGTACACAGTCGCGCATATGGTGCATTGTGTGCTCTACATGCTTATTTGGACCGTGCACTGTGCACGCACTTCCTTTAGTGATTCAACGCATGTCAATTTTTGTCCAGTTGTATAGTTTTTGCCTCTTGGAAATGCATTTTTAGTGTTTCATGTGAACTAATAGGTGTTTGGAACTGCTGTATTTCTGTAACCATTTGCATGCAATGTTGTGGACGGAATTTTAGTGATAACAAGGATGTCATCCAAATATACCACCAAAAAATATTTGGTGAAGGGTCAAAATACATCATCCATCAATCTCATGAAAGTTGTTGATTCTTTTGTTAAGCCAAAGGACATGAACAACCATTCAAAGAGACCTTATTTAGATTTGAAAGATGTCTTCCATACATCATTTGGTTCAATGGGAACTTGGTGGTAGCCAGACTTTAGGTCATTCTTGCTGAAGAAATTTTCCCTCTTGAGTTGGTCAAGAAGGTCATCAATTCGGGGAATTGGGTATCGGTTCCTGACTGTGATTTTGTTTAGTGCTCTGTAATCAATGAAAATCCTCCAGGTCTCATCTTTCGTTTGCACCAACACAATCGGGCTTCTGCAAAGGGAGGAGTTGGCTCAGATGTGCCCCTTTTGAAGCAGCTTTTGGATCCGGCGCTTTATTTCGTCATTTTCCATTAGTGAGAAATGATAGACTGGTCCATTAGGTAGTGGTGCATCGGGGGTTAGATCAATTGGATGCTTGACTTGGCAGTGTGTCAGTACCCTGATGGGTGAGGAGAAGATGTCTCTGTGCTCTTCCACGATCCCATCCAATTGATTCTACTGCAAAGAGAGGCTTTGTGTAGAGGTCAATGATGTGGTGGCAACCTTCTGCTTTCTGCGAGCAAAGATCACAAAGAAGACTAACTTCCTGGTTTGTGAAATGAAATTATTGCATTTCTTAGTAGATATTAAAGAAATAGTGGTAGGAGACACTACCTCTAGTATCTTGTACAATTATCTAACCAAAGTAATAATAACACTGCGGGGTCTAAACTTACATACATATGGTTTTCCTAAAAGAACACCACAAACTTCAAAGGGATAAATATCACACAATACCTCGTCTTTGAAGGGCTTGATGTTGTAGGGAAAACCACACTATTGGTTGACGTGGAGATATCGTCCTTGGCGAAGCCAACCGATGGTGTAGGGTTGTGGATGCGGTGTTATCAGTAGGTCCAGCCGCTTGATGAACTCTATTGAAATTAGGTTCTTATGAATGTCACTATCGACAATGAAATGCAACAGAGTCCCTTTTACCCACATATGTGGGTGAAATAGGTTTCGTCTTTCTCTGGTTCTTCTGTTTCACTTGGTTGGAATTTGGTGGTAGTGACAATGACACTGGGTTCAACATCGATGATTCGATTCCCACTTTATGGATTTTATTCAAAGTTAGAATCTTCCTCTGACTCAGAATATTTCATCTCAACTACCAGTGAATGCTTGGAGAGACATTCTTCGGTGTTGTGCCAAGAGATTTTATGGTATTCACACCATTTTCCCGTGTCCTTCTTCAACTTCTCATTATCCTTATTGGGTTGCAGCTTGGACTGGTTGTCCTGAGAGAGACCATATTTTCTTTGTCCCTTGTTTGGTGGGTTGGGACTGCCATTTCCCTGCTTCGACTATGAGGAGTCTACATATCCAAACTCTCACCTCTTCTGCTTAAATTTCTTCTCAATCTTGACAACATATCTATAAGCCACACCTAATGATGAGATGTTCAGAAACTCCATTTATGTTTGAATGTATATGTGGAGACAATCCTAGTATTTTAGCACCAGAAGTTGTTCAGAGTCTTTGATACCCAATTTGGTGCGTAGAGTATGGATAATATTGGTGAAATTTGGTACTGTCTGGTCCCTTTCTTAACGCAACGTGGTCCATCTTGTGTATTGATACTCGTAGATTCCAATAGGGTACTATTGTTCTTTAATGACATCCCTGAAGGAATATTAGGTGGGGGCGACTGCAAATAATGCAGATTCCTCCGTGGCCCTTTTCTCAGAGTACGTATCCCACCAGTCCTTAACATGGGGGACGACCTTGAGGAGTGAAAAAGTAATATTTTCCATATTGGAAAAATTGTGGACTGAAAAATACCCTTCGAGCAGATTCAACCATTTATCTACAACATCTGCATTTATTAATCCTTCAAATAATGGAATATAAAAATTTACATGTACCTTGAAGGTGGTTGCGTGGCTGCTTGAAGAAGATGCATCTCCTGTGGGCACCCGTCGAAGGATCTGTGCAAAGTTGTCCATCATCTCGTTCCTTTGTCGCGTAAGGGCTTCCTCAAGAAAAATTGTAAAGGATCTCCTACTCCATCATCTTTCTTCTCGTCCCCCATGAGTTGTGATCGGGTTCGGCGTGACCAATCTTGCAAAGGATCGACTGGTTTGAGTCCCATCTTCTTGTACCTAGATCTTATCGGGGACATGTACAAAGAAAAACAAATGAAGATCAGACCACTCCAATACCACTGATCCAGATTTATGAACGGAACAAAATGAATAACAGATTGAATACCATAACACAAAGATACAGAGAACAACATCAGATATCCAGTGAACAATAACTTCTATTGAATAAATAAAATAGGTTGAAACTGCAAAACTACAGAACTAAAACAACTTTCTCAAATGGTGGTAGCTATATCTGAGAAGAGATGTGACTACTATGCTCATCTATCTAAGCAGAATGATTACAATGAGGCTCCAGAGTCCTTTTTGACATTACTCACGAATGCCAAAACCCTAGACATCTAAAAAACTAACCTTAGGAGATGGAACACCAAAAGTTATGTGGGCTCTAATGGGTAAGTTGGTACCTCAACTTATCGAGGTCGTAAATTTGGCATAGAACCTTTGTTTTAGGTGCATGATAGCCCGTTGGAAATTTATTTTCGAGAAATACATATTTTTCCATCAAACCCTGACTTTGTCTACAATTTGATTGTGGCAAGCCAAAAAAACATTGTTTAGGGCTCCAAAATGGCCCTGGAAGTACAGAAAGATGTACTAACATGAAAACTTAAAAAATAATCTAGTTGGATTAGGTGGGAGGCCATCAATCTCCACCTGGAAGTTGTGTAGGGCTTCAGATAGCCCCGAAAGTGTAGAACCCACAATTACAAATAATTACAGAAGAACATGTTGAACTAAAAAATGTCAAGAGGAGCTAGTTGGAATAGGTGTGTGGCCACCAATATCCACCTAGATCACAATTATAGAAGACAAAGAGATAGATTAAGTTAGGATTGAAATAGCCTCCCTTAAACACCAAGTGCAATATCATCAAGAGGTTGGAGGTGTAACAAATTTAAAGAAATACCTGCTTGAAGTACATGACAAATTCCTTAAGGTGCAAGAAGACTTAGTAATGAAAGCTATTTCTCTCCATGAGGAGTCCTTGTTATTTGGTATCACATATAAGGACATGCTTCGGTGGGCAGAGAAAGGATTCGATGTGTTGGAGAAAGTCAAGTTCATTTGAGTAATACAAAAAGATAAAGGGGTTGAGGATGAAAATATAGAGTTGTTATCAGATGAACGGTTGGCTCAAATGCACTCATCAACTAAACAATGGGATAATATTGTGGATAAGCCCAAAGAAAAAGTGGAAGAAGAGGGGGAATATTTCCATCAGGTTTGGGAGAAGTTGAACTAGTCAATGGAAGATCTCCAATTGTCAACTTCCATCTCTCCTATAGTATTTTGGTTGATTGATGAAGTATCAACCAAATTTCATTGACCGACCGACGAGTATAAGGATAGAATCGATAAAATTTCTTCTATAGAACGAGGGAATGTGAAAAAATACATAGTCAACCAAGTTAGGATCGTTGATCAAATGGAGCAGTTGACTAGCAGAATGTAGAAATGCACTCTCTGATTCCTTGACAATAAACATGAGTTAAGTATGTCGATGGATCAACATCGATTCCCTTTCGATGACAATCGTACGAGACTTTTCAGAGAGTGGTTTGACTACATGGACAAGCACGCCAAACCAAGGACATCTAGATCACTCGAGTCGTTACTACTCAAGAAACTATCTATCTATTTTGAGCCGCTGATGTGGTCGTTTCTTTTTGTTGTTAAATTTGTATAAATAAGCGGGTACACCCAATAGAAGAGACCTTTTGGAAAACAAACAATTTTTTGTTTATTGTATTCAAGAATTATTTCTACAGTTAATGGTGAAGCTTTACTAGAGCCTAGAATTGATTTTGGAACTAGTTGTGTGATCCGCAATTATAATGTGGATTAGTCTACATTTGATCATCCTTATGTCGATGTCTAGTAAGATGTTCTTTTGATCAATCTATCTTGCGAATTTTGAATGCTACTTTCATTGATTCTTCATCTTTATTTAAGTTTGCATGTTAATATACGTTGATTCTTTAGTTCAGATGATCAATAAATTTATAATTATTTCCTTATAGCTGACATGTTTTTAGATGGTTATTTGCATGCATGTATAATGATTGCTATCTAGTCTTTCTAGAGAATTATTTCAAAGGAGACTATATATATCAGTCTACTTGTTATTTATTATCATATTTCTTCTAAGAAGTTATCTTTAAGAGGAACCATGTTATTTTTCATGCTTTATTTTGTTCAATTGGTAGACATAACTACTTCTTGTGAACCACCCAACCTTTAATCATATGTTTTTTCTAAAAATTACAAGAAAACCTTTTCCTAAAAAATAGAAAAAAGATCGGGTGGATAAAACCAACAAATCTTAAAGTCCATCGAACGGTTGTTAGAACACTAATCCGGAGAATCACACTATCCCAAATGAAGATGAGTCTAATTGGGCCTCATCTTTGGATGTGATTCCTACTGTTGAGTAAAATGAAATCCAACCCCCCCAACAACAGGTTGTCCACCAGTGGCCGAGAGGGTCAGTTTATTTGATGAGTCGTGGAAGCCCATAACCACGAAGGAGAATATTACAAAGTAACATCTTATGGATTGGGGACAACTCAATCTACTACATATGCCAACAATCCTTATGCCTTGTATTGGAGTTGTGATATCAAAGTCCCGAAGAATGGTTGGAGCGTTGTTCACCAATGATATTGTGAGATTGGACTTTGATGCTTGGGGATGTACCAGGTTGTTTTGGATGGAGTTTATTCCATCCTTTCGAGATGCCTGGTGTGTGTGAGTACCGATCCAAATTCCTTCTTGGGAAGATGAGGTATTGAGAATTGGGGTTCCAAAAAGACTGATAGGCTTTAAGCCTAGTTCCAAACGTTAGGAATGACAACTAGAGAGTCTTTGCACTTCCTTGGTGTTGTGATGTGGACTTTCCATGCCCAGTATAATCACTTGGGTGGCTTATACTAGTCCAGTAGAGGGTGTTGTGTAAGATGTTGGAGCTAATAGAGGGTGTTGTGGAGGATATGATGAGCTAATTAAAATTCTATCATTAACATAATCAAAATAACTTTGGGACAAATTTCCATGAAGGAGGGGAGTATGTCATGCCCCAAATTATTACTAGTATTATTATTTAATTAAATAATTATAATAATAAGAAAGTATAATCATTATCCTAAAAGAATCACTCTAACATTATTATTAAATAATAATAATTATACAAAGGGGATCATTCCCACATTATTATTATTAAATGAATAAATACATAAGTAAATAATAATAAAAATGTATAATAAGTACTCAAAAATAAATAAACAGGGTAATGGTAAAATAATTAACAATAATATATGGGGAAACCCCTAAAAATATAATAAATAATTCAAGTGGATGTTAGGGATCAAGTTTTGGGATTCTATATAAGGAGGGAAATAAAGGAAAAGGGGGGCATCTTTCTTTTGCACACCTCTCTTTTGATTGAGTTATAGAGAGGGAAAGGTCAAGAATTCCATGGTTGATTAGTGGATTGAGGTCTCGATAGTGACATGTTGCTAAATATTAAAGTAGCATGGTCTACGGTTAGGTGGAGAGTCGTCCCCCACTTTTGTTGTAGTTGTCAGGTCAATGATCAAAGTATGGGTACATTTCTCAAGTCACCGAGTTATAGATAAGATGGGTTCTTCACCACATGTAAGTCCCTTACCTCTTAGTGTTCCTCTCAATACAATTTTTAATGAAGAATCAATGGTTATTGGATTAATTTATGGTAATTATGCATTTCCTTTAGTAGATATGGTTATTACATGGGTAAATGTTTGCTTGTACTTTCTTAGTGAAATGGGCCATTACAAAAGAAAAGGATCTTGGAATTTAACATTTACATGAAAGAGTCTTGTAGGTTTTCTAGTAGCAAGAAACTGTAATGGGGGGGGTGGGATTTCTTCTCTTAGAGTAATGGTGTTTTGAAATGAATAGATGAAATTAAGAAGGGTGTTGTGATGGGACAACATGTAGTTAGTACAGATCCATTTATTTTTGTAGGGTATTGTAGGTATGAAACAAGAATATAACTTTTTTTTAACTATGCATATTGAATTTGAAAAAATCATAATATTTGGTTACTATCCCATTCTCATTGGAAAAAAACATAACAAAGAGAGGAGTTTTCTTCAAATGGAAAAAAAAATACTTAGTAACCAAGAGATTGAAATACCCTAGATGAGGAACTCTATGATTGATAGAGATTGAAAAACCGTAGATGAGGAGCTCTATGATTGATAGAGACTTTGGAGGAAAGATTAGCACCTATTGAATATGAAGAAGATAGTTGGATGAAAAAGTACACTATTTATTAATTTGTATTGATGATCATGTAGATGTTGACTAACATCCATTAACACCAACTTTGGCCTATGGGACTTATAAATTTAAATAATTATTTGAATTTATTATGACCTTGTTTATATGACAGAATAACTTAGAAATTAAATTTCTAAGTTTACCTAGATTTTTATTTTCATAACTTAATAAATTTCTAAGTTTACCTAGATTTTTATTTTTATAACTTAATAAATTTCTAAGTTTGCCTAGATTTTTATCTTTATAACTTAATAAATTTCTAAGTTTTTTTGGATTTTTATCTTTATAACTTAACTTAGATTAATTATTTAGTTTGGTTTTATTATGTTGTTTTAACAAATTATGAAGTTTGATTCTATTAATCTTTATAACATAATAAATTTCTAAGTTTTCTTGGATTTTTATCTTTATAACTTAGATTAATTATTTAGTTTGGTTTTATTATGTTGTTTTAACAAATTATGAAGTTTGATTCTATTATAAATGGAGATTGTTTAAATGTTCTAAGTTTTTTACTTTTTTCCACAACTCTTGGGGACATGTCTTGTCAGTTTTTTTTTCAGGTAAATTTTGACACTCATGAATCTGTGCAAAACTTAAAGTGACTGGCATAAAAAACAAGGTAAATTTGAAATTCCAGACCTGGTTGAGGATATCACAATTTTACTTAGATTAAATCATGTTTTTAAATGTATAAGCAAATTCTATGCTTCCAAAAACTTCCAAATAACTTAGAATATGTAATCTCAACCACTAAAATCTACAATTTCAAATTTACTTCTAAATTTCTGAAACAAAACTCATCATTGAAAAAAAACGTCCAAAAAATGTACAGTAAAAAGAGTAAAACCACTAAAATCTACAATTTCAAATGTACTTTAAACCTTAGCTTAAATCATGTTTTTAAATGCATAAGCAAATTCTATGCTTCTAAAAACTTCCAAATAACTTAGAATATGTAATCTCAACCACTAAAATCTACAATTTCAAATGTACTTCTAAATTTCTAAAACAAAACTTATCATCAAAAAAACGTCCAAAAATTGTACAGTAAAAAGAGTAAAACCACTAAAATCTACAATTTCAAATGTACTTCTAAATTTATGAAACAAAACTCATCATCGAAAAAACGTCCAAAAAGTGTACAGTAAAAAGAGTAAAAACGTATAACGTTTAGAATACCCTTATGAATGCGCTGCTGCATGCTCAGAACGAACTTTAAACCTAGCCACACCAATTGATTGGTAGTTGCTGTAACTGAAATGTATCTTTTTTTCTGTTTTGTGTAGATAGAGATGGGTATTGGCGATAAGTAGGACGCGATGACATGTCATCCAAGTTGCACGGCATCAAACAGAGTAAAGAGAATTTGGATTGGATTGGTATGCATCCGCATGCGAATAATTATCTCCATCATGGGATGGGTAGGTAAACACGTAACTATCCATCGATTCCAACAACTGCTGCCTCAGTGAAGGGCGAGCAGCATAAGCGGAGCCAATCGGTGGAAGACGCGAGGCCTAATCTTCCCCCAATATGGAAGGCCATCCTACGATTCCACGTACGTTCCCAAAGATTCGCTGCACTCGCCACATCTCAAAAGTCCGTGAGGGTGGGTGCCGGCGTGGATTGGATTGGTTTTGTTTTATGTAATTATCCCCCTTCTCATTCCTTGCTGGATGTGGGACAGTGCGCTGCACCTGCAACTTGCAACTGTACCCGCTGCTCTTTCTCCGTTAGTTTCAAGATACCAGAGAGGTGGAATGTGTGGTGCTTTTAAAAGGAGATTCATTATTGCATTTTAATTCCCGTTTTGGGCGCCTGAAGCCCTCATTGATTGAGTCCCTCCTGCCAGCCCCCCCTTTAACTTTGCGCTTTCTAAAATTATATTGCCCACGTTTCTTCTTTTTCCCTCTCCTTTTCCGTTCCTTTATTCCAATTCCCATCCATTCGTGATTCTACTTATCCCTTTGCCCTTAAATACCTTACTTACTACGTCCTGCCTCACACAATACAACAAACGCGCACACATGTCTCGCTTCGTGGAGCCATTAGTGGTGGGGAGAGTGATCGGAGATGTTCTGGATATGTTCGTGCCAAGCGTCGATCTCTCTGTTACCTACGCCTCCAGGCAGGTCAACAATGGCTGCGAGCTCAAGCCCTCGGCACTTGCATTGCTTCCTCGCGTCGACATCGGGGGTGAGGACCTTCGCAACTTTTACACTCTGGTAAGTAATTCTTCTAATGCCGACAATAAATGCCCTAAATGTTCTCGATTTCTTTAAATGTTTATATAATTCTTCAAATGCCGACAATAAATGCCCTAAATGTTCTCGATTTCTTTGAAGTTTTATATAATCTGCAGAAAACGAATTCAAGATTTGAAAATTTTGAATAGGGTTTTAAAACTTTTTTTAAATATAATTGCATGTTCTATTTTGTTTTGTTATCAAATTTAACAAGCTTAGCTATTTAAATTTAAATATTGTAGAATTTAACCAGATAAGCTACAAAGCTCTTTAAATTTAAATATTGTCAAATCTAACAAGATAAGCTACAAGATAAGTTATAATATAAGAAGAAAGCTCTTTCAAAACCTATTACACAGTATTTATTCAGAAAAATTGTCTAAAATACTTAAATTTAAATAAATGTTTTGTATTATTTCTAAGGTTTTAAAACTTATTACATAGTATTTATTCAGAAAAATTAATTAATAATATTTAAATTTAAATAAATGTTTCTGTTTTTTTGGTTTCAAAACCTATTATACAGTATTTATCCAGAAAAATTAAATAAGAATATTTAAATTTAAAGAAATGTTTCTGTTTTTAAGTTTCAAAACTTATTACACAGTATTTATCCAGAAAAATTAACTAACAATACTTAAATTTAAATAAATATTTCTGTATTATTTCTTTTAAAGAATATATCATGCTCTTCATCTTTAAGTTTTTCTTCTTCTCATTAAGTTTTCCATATTTGCAAAGTAAACATAAATACAAAGTAAATATAAATAGATGTTCTTTTTTATTTATATTTTTTCATTTATTATTTTCATTATTAGACTATGAGAAGCTAAACTACTTAAATTTAAAGAAAGTGTTTTTGTATTATTTCTTTTAAATAATATATCATTACATGCTCTTCATCTTTAAGTTTTTCTTCTTCTCATTAAATTTTCCATATTTGCAAAGTAAACATAAATACAAAATAAACATAAATAAATGTTTTTATTTATTTATTTATATTAGTAAATTTTCATTATAAAACTACTAGAAGCTAAACTGCTTAAATTTAAATTTAAAAAAAGTGTTTCTGTATTATTTCGTTTAAATAATATATCATTACATGCTCTTCATCTTTAAGTTTTTTTTCTTCTCATTAAGTTTTCCATATTTGCAAAGTAAACATAGATAGATGTTCTTTTATTATATTTTTTCATTTCCTATTTCTATTATTAAGTGATATAGGTGATGAGAAATTTATTTGAATTATCAGAATAAATGTTTTTATATATATAAAGATATTTTCTTAATATTGTTCTTTTATGTAAGTGATTATCTAATTGATTTCAAATTGATAAATTTTCAAATTTTTTTTTTAACAGTAGGGTTTCTCTATTACCCTCCTTTATACTTAATTTTTGGAATGAAGAGTATTTTGAATTTAAAAAAATAAATTATGGTATTTAAATAACAAACTTCATTTTCTCACTTATAAAGGCTCGTAATTCCAAATATATCCAAAGTTTCATTTTCTTAACAGTTTCTTACCAGGGTTTCTCTTTTACGTTCCTTTATACCTAATTTTTTTCAACAGTTTCTTACCAGGGTTTCTCTATTACCCTCCTTTATACCTAATTTTTGGAATGAAGAATATTTTGAATTTTTTTAAAATAATTTTATGGTATTTAAATAACAAATTCAACCTTCTTCATTTTCTCACGCTGGCTTGTAACTCCAAATCATATCCATATTCAGGTTATGACGGATCCAGATGCCCCAAGTCCCAGCGATCCAACACTGCGAGAATACCTACAATGGTTAGGATTGCCAACCAATTCTAAATCCTCGTAATATTAAACGCAATTTCCATGGATCTTGTCGATAATGAATCTCTTTGTCTTGTATGCAGGATTGTAACTGATATTCCTGCTACAACTTCAGCCTCTTTCGGTAAGTCCAATCATGCATATGCATATATGCTAAATAATAATCATAATCCTTGCTGGGATTTTTAGTTTAGGTAAAGGGCCTATGATAATAGTCAACGTTTGGGAATGAATGGATTCAGGCAGAGAGCTGGTAAGTTACGAGTCACCGAGGCCTACCATCGGTATCCACAGGTTCATTTTTGTGTTGTTCAAGCAGATGGGGCGGCAGACAGTTTACCCTCCAGGTTCGCGCCTCAATTTCAATACCAGAAATTTCGCACTCTCCAACAGCCTTGGTCTGCCAGTGGCGGCCGTTTATTTCAATGCTCAGAAAGAGGCAGCAGGTAGAAGACGCTGAAGAGCATATGTTTTCGTTTATATGGCTGGCTATCTCACTATCTCGAACAAAAGCCATGAATGAATCAGACACTCACATTTATCTGCTGAACTGCCATATTGTACGCTCTATGTTCTGTTTTTTTCACAATTCCGTAGAAACAAGCGTGTGAATCCGAGTGAATCAGACACTCATATTTTTACTACTGAACTTCCATAAGTTAATTTGGTAGAAATAAGCGTTTGAATCTAGTATCTGGTGCAAACTTCTAGTAGCTCAGCTGTTAAGTTCAGTGTTTTTTTTTTCTTCAAAGTATTTGGCTCAACTTTTCTGCTTACAACTTTGAAGTGAATTATTTTTCACAAAATCTTTTCAATTTCAAGTTTCACCTACTCTTTGCTGGATGGCATATGGAATAGTGTAGATTTTTTTCCAACTTACAGAAGCTTTGGTATTAAGTTTATATATATATTTTAATTATATATAGAGTAGTATTTTAGTA
>ML789652.1:379871-405447 GCA_009831015.1 Picea engelmannii
AAAATTCTCCATCATTTCGTCTCTCTATTGCGTGAGAGCTTGCTCGGGCAATGGATTAATATAATTGTTTTCTCTGTCATTCTTCTTTTCTTCCTCCATGGAGGGTTTCTTGGGCATGCGAGAGTGATTTTCCTGAAGAGAGACAAGCTCGAGACCCAACTTGCTATACTCAAACCTCGTCGGGGACATGCATTGAAAAATGATCAAGAGCAACCTACTTTGATACCACTGATCTAGATTATTTTTGAGAATGAAATGAAAGAAAATATACTACAATGAAATACACATAAATATTTCCAGAAATAGAGAAATACAGTAATACACGATTTCTATTAATGAAAGAAATGTACAGAGATGGTAAAAATACAGAGTGAAAGACTCACTACAATGGTGGCATCTTATCTCTGAGAAGAGATGTGATGGCTAATCGCATTCACAAGAAGATGATTGTTAAAATGAGTCTCCAAAGGCATTTTTAACATAAGTAAAATGAAAAACCCTAACCCCGGAATAGGAAAATCCAAAAGGTTTGCGGGCCTCGATGGGGGTAGTTGATACGTCAACTTCCTAAGGGCGTAAATTTTGCATACAATATTCGTTTGGGCCCCTCGACACACCGTTGGAAAGGTCTAACCGAGAAGAATGATTTTTGACTAGATCAAATAAGTGATTTTGGTAGTCACCTTGGCCCCAAATCCCCCAAAAAATGTCATTTAGGGCCGCAAAATGGCCCCAAAAGTTTGGAACCCGAAAAACTGTCAAAAAATTGCCAAGATGGAAAACTATTTTTCGAGCCTGTGGAATAGGTGGGTGGCCACCAATATCCACCTGGATCAATCCTCCCTCCTTAGGAAGAAATGGTATCCATTGCATTGAGTTCCCATGGGAGAGGGAAAAGTGATTATTGAATCTGAATCTTGGTGAGTTGCTTGCCTTACTGGAGACGTCACGTTGCTTGGTTTGTGGAAGGCTGTCACGAACTTGTTGTTGGTGGGGTTGAATCTGTTCAACCAGTCAGGCTTCATGATATTTCTAGGTGCAGAAGGAATCTTTTCGCTTTGCTGCATTCTTTTTGACCTTCTTCTGTTGGATAGAAGGTGCTTGGGCCGAGGATGTAGTGGTTGCAGTAACCTTCTGTTCACCTTTTGAACATATTATGAAGAAGATGAATTTTGTAGTATGAGATACTAACTTGTGGCATTGTTTAGGTGGGATGGTAGTTGGAACTACCTATGGTATCTTATAGAGATGACCCCCCCAGAGTAACAATGACACTACAGGGTCGAGACTCATAGATTAAATGGTGCTTCCACATATATGGATGGCCCAAGAGAACATCATAGACATACAACGATGAAACATCACATAATAAATCATCCTTGAAGGGATGGATGTCGTATGACGATTGAAAATGTTGGTTGACATGAAGATCTCGTCCCTGGTGAAGCCACCCAATGTTGTATGGTTGTGGGTGTGTTGTCATTGAAAATTCCAATAGTTTGATGACCTCTGTTAAGATGAGGTTCTTATAGCTTCTACTATCAAAAATAAAATGCAGCGGGGTCCCTAGCAACTATTTTTTGTTTCTCTATCGAATCTACTAAGAAATCCGTAACTCCGAAATCCAGAACATAAAGAGAGAAATGCATGAATTATTATCATACAATATTCATTGCATCATTGTTGATTTGTTTCGATCGATTATTCCCCCTATCAATCCAGCCTTGATTTAGTAGGGAGATGTGCATTTTATATATAGACGATGCACTCAATGATGGATTCGTGGTTCATCGTGAAAGAGAGAAATTAATCTATTACTATACGAGGCAATCTTGCTTAGAAAATGCGATGAAATTTTGTGTTGATCGTGAATCGTTGATCCAATGTATGATCATTTCTTGTTTGATCGATATTTTTCATTCGTTTCATTCGAGTCCTTTGTCCCCTTCACCTGCATCTGTGAATGAAAAAGGTGCTCCCCCGCTTCAGGATATGTGGGTTTTCTGGTTGAAGTGATGCGGTCACAACAATAGCAGTGGAGTTTTCATCGATGATCTATATTCTATCAATATTTTCTTAATCATATTATGAATTATGTTTCAACTCCTTGTCTTTGATCTCATCCACCAATGACTATTTTGACAGACATTCATCGGTGTTGTGCCATGGGATTTTGTGGAAATCACACCATTTTCCGGTGTCCTTCTTCGTCTTTTTGTGACCCTTATTTTCCTGTGGCTTGGACTGGTTTTTGGGAGACTGTTTGTTAGGGTTCTCTTTATCATACTTTGGTTGTTGCAGATTTGCATAACCAAACTCTCATTTGTTCTGGTGCTTAAATTTCTACTCGATTTTAACAACATATCGATAAGCAGCTCCAAGTGATGAGATGTCTAGAAAATCCATTTCAGTTTGGATGTATCTGTGTAGGTCCCCACGGTATTTTAGAACCAAATGTCGTTTAAAGTCTTTGATACCCAACTTGGTGTATAAGGTATGGAAGGTATTGATGAACTCCATAACTGCTTGGCCCCTTTCTTGTCGCAGTGTGGTCCATCTCATGTACTGGTCCTCATAGTTTCCAAAAGGTTAATATTGTTCCTTTATGACATCCACAAAAAAATCCCAAGTGGGATTGATCCCTTATATTCCAGAATCCTCCGCAGAACTTTTCTCTCAGTAAGTTTCCCACCAATGTTTGACATCAGGGAGAGCCTTAAGGAGTGCGAAGGTGATATTTTCCCTGTCAGAGAAATTATGAATAGAGAAATAACCTTCTAGCAGATTTAACCATTTTTCTAGGGCATCCACATCTATCTGTCCTTCAAATATAGGAATATCAAAATTAACTTGTACCTTTAAAGGAGAAGTGCCTCCAAAGTGGCCGCTTGATGAAGACGCGCTTGTTTTTATAAGAAGGCGTTGAAGGATGTGGGGAAAATTCTCCATCATTTCGTCCCTCTAGCGCATGAGAGCTTGCTCGAGAAATATATTAATAGAATCATTTCTCTATCGTTCTTCTTTACTTATGCCATGGAGGGTTTCTTGGGCATGCGAGAGTGATTTTCCTGGAGAGAGAGAATATTGAGACCCAACTTGCTATACTCAGACCTCGTCAGGGACAGGCACTGAAAAATGATCAACATCAACCTACTCTGATACCACTGATCAATATTATTTTTGAGAATGAAATGAAAGAAGATATGCTACAATGAAATACACATAAATATTTCCAGAAATAGAGAAATACAATAATAAATGATTTCTATTAATGAAATAAATGTACAGAGACTGTAAAAATACAGAGTGAAAGACTCGCTAGAATGGTGGCAGCTTATCTCTTAGAAGAGATGTGACAAATACTCACATTTGCAAGAAGATTATTGTTACAATGAAGCTCCAAAGGCCTTTTTAACATAAGCAAAATCCAAAACCCCAACCCCGAAAGATGAAAATACAAAATATTTGTGGGCCTCGATGGGGGTAGTTGATACGTCAACTTCCCAGGGGCGTAAGTTTTTCATAAGAACTTGGTTTGGGGCACTCGATACACCTTTGGAAAGGTTTAACTGAGAAGAATGATTTCTGACTATCTCAGTTAAGTTTCTTTGGTAGTCACCTGGGCCCCAAATCCCCAAAAACACATCGTTTAGGGCCTCAAAACGACCCCAAAAGTTTGGAACCTGAAAAAATGTCGAACAATTACCAAGATGGAAATTTTTTTTTGAGCCTCTAGAATAGGTGGGTGGCCACTGATATCCACCTGGATCAATCCTCCCTCCTTAGAAAGAAATGATATCCATTTCATTGAGTTCCAGGGAGAGAGGGGAAAGCGATTGCTGAATCTGAATCTTGGTGAGTTGTTTGCCTTGTTGGAGACGTCGCGCTGCTTGGTTTATGGAAGGCTATCATGAACCTATTGCTGGAGGGGTTGAATCTATTTAACCAGTCAGGATACATGAGATTTATGGGTGCTGAAGGAATCTTTGTGCTTTTCTGCATTATTGTCGACATGATTTTGTTGAATAGAAGGTTCTTGGGCCGAGGTTGTAGTGGTTGCAATAGACTTATGTTCACCTTTTGAACAGATTGTGAAGAAGCTATATTTTGCAGTATGATATACTACCTTGTGGAATTTTCTAGGAGGGAAAATAGTTGAAACTACCTTTGGTATCCTGTAGAGATGACCCCCTAGAGTAACAATGACACTATGGGGTCGAGACTCATAGATAACATGGCACTTCCACATATATGGCTGGCCCAAGAGAACATCACATACGTCTAGCAGGGAAACATCACATAATACCTCATCCTTGAAGGGATGGATGTTATATGACAATCGACACGGTTGACTGACATGAAGATCTCATCCATGACGAAGACACTCTATGTTGTATGGTTGTGGGTGTGGTGTTGTCGACAATCCCAACTGTTTAACGACCTCTGCTGAGATGAGTGTCTTCTGACTTCTGCTATCAACAATAAAATGCAGTGGGGTACCCTTCACCCACAACTGTGAATAAAAAAAGTACTCCCCCTCTTCATGATCTATGGGTTCTTCTGGTTGAATTGATGCGGTCAGGACAATAATAGTGGGGTCTGCATCGATGATCTGTCTTCTATCAATATTTTATGAATCATATTCTGAATTAGGGTTCATCTCCTTCTCTTTGATCTGAACCACCAATGATTGTTTTGAGCGACATTCATTAGTGTTGTGCCATGGGATTTTGTGGAAATCTCACCATTTTCAGGTGTCCTTCTTCATCTTTTTCGTGACCCTTCTTTTCCTGCGGCTTGGATAGGTTTTCGGGAGACTATTTGTTAGGTTCGTCTTTATCATACTTTAGTTGTTACGGATTTGTAGACCTGAACTCCCATTTTTTATGGTACTTAAATTTCTGCTCGATTTTAATGACATATCGATAAGAAACACCAAGTGATGAGATGTCCAGAAAATCAATTTCAGTTTGGATGTATTTGTGTAGAGCCCCATGGTATTTCAAAACCAAATTTCGTTAAGATTCTTTGATATCCATCTTGGTGCGCAAGGTATGGAAGGTATTGGTGATCTCTGGAACTTCTTGGCCCCTCTCTTGTAGCAGTGTGGTCCATCTCATGTACTGGTCCTCATAGTTTCCAACAAGGTAATATTGTTCCTTTACCGCATCCAAAAAAAAATCCCAAGTGGGCTCGGCCCCATATATTCCAGACTCCTATACGGAAGTTTTCTCTCAGTAAGTTTACCACCAATGTTTTACATGGGGGAGAGCCTTAAGGAGTGTAAAGGTGATATTTTCCCTATCAGAGAAATTATGAACAGAGAAATAACCTTCTTGCAGATTTAGCCATTTTTCTAGGGCATCTGCATCTATCTGTCCTTCAAATATAGGAATATCAAAATTAACTTGTACCTTGAAAGGTGAGGTGCCTCCAAAGTAGTCTCTTGATGAAGACGTGCCTATTGTTATCAGAAGGCGTTGAAGGATGTGGGAAAAATTCTCCATCATTTAATCCCTCTATCCCATGAGAGTTTGCTCGAGCAACAAATTAATAGAAGCATCTAATCTGTCATTCTTCTTTTCTTCCACCATGGAGGGTTTCTTGGGTATGCGAGAGTGATTTTCCTGAATAGAGACAAGCTCGAGACCCAACTTTCTATACTTGGACCTCATTGGGGACATGCACTGAAAAACGATCAAGAGAAGCCTGCTCTGATACCACTGATCCACATTATTTTTGAGAATGAAATGAAAGAAAAGATACTATGATGAAATACACATAAATATTTCCAGAAACAGAGAAATACAGTAATACATGATTTCTATTAATGAAAGAAATGTACAAATACTGTAAAAATATAGAGTGAAAGACTCACTAGAATGGTGGCAACTTATCTCTCAGAAGAGATGTGATGACTGCTCACATTCACAAGAAGATGATTGTTACAATGAGGCTCCAAATGCCTTTTTAACATAATTAAAATCCAAAACCCTAACCCCGGAAGATGAAAATCCAAAAGGTTTGCGGGCCCTCATGGGGATAGTTGATACGACAACTTCCCCGGGGCGTAAATTTTGCATACGATCACCATTTGGGGCACTCGATACACCATTGGAAAGGTCTATCTGGGAAGAAATAGTTTTTAATGGCTTATGAAAATTCCTATTGTAGTCACCTAGGCCCCAAATCCACAAAACAACAATCGTTTAGGGCCTCAAAATGGCCTCAAAAGTTTGGAACCCAAAAAACTACCGAAAATTTTCCAAGATGGAAAACTATTTTTCGAGCCTGTGGAATAGGTGGGTGGCCACCGATATACACCTGGATCAATCCTATATCCTTAGGAATCAATGGTATCCATTGTGTTGAGTTCCTCGGGGAGAGGGGAAAGCAATTGCTAAATCTCAATTTTGGTGAGCTGCTTGCCTTGCTGGAGACATCACACTGCTTGGTTTGTGGAAGGCTATCACGAACCTGTTGTTGGCAGGATTGAATCTATTCAACTAGTTGAGATACATGGGATGTTTGGGTGCAGAAGGAATCTTTTCTCTTTTATGCATTCTTTTAAACCTACTTCTGTTGGATAGAAGGTGCTTTGGCCGAGGTTGTAGTGGTTGCAGTAACCTTACATTCACCTTTTGAACAGATTGTGAAGAAGATAAATTTTGTAGTATGAGATACTACCTTGTGGAATTGTTTAGGTTGAACAGTAGTTGGAACTACCTTTGGTATCCTGTAGATATGACCCCCCAGAGTAACAATGATACTACAGTGTCAAGACTCATAGATATTATGGCACTTCTACATATATGGCTGGCCCAAGAGAATATCACAGACCTCCATCGGAGAAACATCACATAATACCTCATCCTTGAAGGGATGGATGCTATATGACAATCGACACTATTTGTTGACACAAAGATCTCGTCCCTGGTGAAGCCACCTGATGTTGTATGGTTGTAGGTGTGGTGTTGTCGACAAACACAATTGTTTAACGACCTCTACTGAGATGAGGTTCTTATGGATTCCGCTATCAATATTAAAATGTAGTGGGGTCCCCTTCACCCACATGTGTGAATGAAAAAGGTGCTCCCCCTCTTCAGGATCTGTGGGTTCTTCTGGTTGAATTGATACGGTCGTGACAATAGCAGTGGGGTCTGCATCGATGATCTATCTTCTATCAATATTTTCTGTATCAGATTCTAAATCAGGGTTCGACTCCTTGTCTTTGATCTCATCCACCAATGATTGTTTTGAGCAACATTCATTGGTGTTGTGCCAAGGGATTTTGTGGAAATCACACCATTTTTTGGTGTCCTTCGTCTTTCCATGACCCTTATTTTCTTGTGTCTTGGACTGGTTTTCGAGAGACTGTTTGTTAGGTTTGTCTGTATCATACTTTGGTTATTGCGGATTTGCAGACCCAAACTCCTGTTTGTTCTAATGCTTAAATTTCTACTCAATTTTAACAGAATATCAATAAGCAACACTGAGTGATGAGATGTCCAGAAAATCTATTTCATTTTGGATGTATCTATGTAGAGCGCCACAATATTTCAGAACCAAATGTCATCCAGAGTCTTTGATACCCATCTTGTTGCGCAAGGTATGGAAGGTATTGGTGAAATTTGGAACTACTTGGCCCCTCTCTTGTCACAATGTGCTCCATCTCATGTACTGGTCCTCATAGTTTCCAACAGGGTAATATTATTCCTTTACGACATCCACAAAAAAATCCCAAGTGGGCTCGACCCCATATATTCTAGACTCCTCTATGGAACGTTTCTCCCAGTAATTTTCCCACCAATGTTTGACATGGGGGAGAGCCTTAAGGAGTGTGAAGGTGATCTTTTCCCCGTAAGAGAAATTATGAACAGAGAAATAACCTTCTAGTAGATTTAACTATTTTTCTAGGGCATCTGCATCTATCTGTCCTTCAAATATAGTTATATCAAAATTAATTTGTACCTTGAAAGGTGAGGTGCCTCCAAAGTGGTTTCTTGATGAAGACACACATGTTGTTATCGGAAGGCGTTGAAGGATGTGGGAAAAATTCTCCATCATTTCATCCCTCTGCCACATGAGAGCTTGCTCGAGCAACATATTAATAGAATCATTTTCTCTTTCATTCTTCTTTTCTTCCACCATGGAGGGTTTCTTGGGAATACAAGAGCAATTGTCCTGAAGAGAGACAAGCTCAAGACCCAACTTGCGATATGGGGGAGGTGCACTGAAAAACGATCAAGAGAAGCCTTCTCTGATACCACTGATCTGGATTATTTTTTAGAACGAAATGAAAGTAGAGATACTACAACGAAATACACATAAATATTGCCAAAAATAGAGAAATACAATAATACATGATTTCTATTAATGAAAGAAATGTACAGAGACTGTAAAAATACAGAGTGAAAGACTCACTAGAATGGTGGCAACTTATCTCTGAGAAGAGATGTGAAAGCTAATCGCATTCGCAAGAATATGATTGTTACAATGAAGCTCCAAAGACCTTTTTAACATAAGTAAAATCCAAAACCCTAACCCCGAAAGATGAAAATCCAAAAGGTTTGCGGGCCCCAATGGGGGTAGTTGATATGTCAACTTCCCGGGGGCGTAAATTTTTCATACGATCTCAGTTTGGGGTGCTCGATCCATCGTTGGAAATTTCTAACCAAGAAGAACGATTTTTAATTGGCGCAAGTTAGTGGCTTCAACAGTCACTTGGGCCCCAAATCCCCAAAAAACATCATTTAGGGCCTCAAAACGGCCCCAGAAGTTTGGAACCCAAAAAATTGTCGAACAATTGCCAAGATGGAAAATTGTTTTTCGAGCCTATGGAATAGGTGGGTGGCCACCGATATCCACCTAGATCACAATGAAATTAGGCATCAGAGAAAACCTAAAAAATTGTGGGATGAAATAACATGTATTATTGCTTATATGAAGAAAGTGGAAGATGAATGGTGGGAGTGGGAATTATGTGGAGAGATTTGTTTTCCCTGGTTGATGTTGTTTTCTTACATGTATCTTTGGAGGACCGTGCATGAATTCTCTTGCCACTATATTGGGTTGTAGGTTTTCGACGTCATCCTTATTGTAGGTTTCTATTAGGAGGTCATCCATAGTGGATTTCTAATGAGTGGGAGCCCTATGATTTGTGTTGTGTGGAGGAGTTTTTATAGGTGGATCAATGAGTGTCAATATCTATCTAAAGCTAGAAGCTTTCAAATATTTTGTTAGTTCTCTAAATCCATGCAATGGGAAACAACCTTCACTTGAAATATTTTAAAGAAAATAGAAGCCATCCCTTAGCTAGAACTTCCCTCTCTGGAACTAAGAAGAAAATCCCTTATGTTCCTATCTAAGTGTGCTGTCATTGGAAAGTTTGTAGGCCTTTGGCACAACCCAAGAGCTATGGAATCATGGTTAGTAGAGAATTGGTCACCCAAGATTCATGGTCTAGTCTATTTGTAACACCCTTAGACTCCTTCTCGGAAATGCCACTTAAAAATTTCTTTCTCTAATACCAATTTATAATGCACCTGACCACCCATGCCGAGTCACGTCACTCAATTTTCTCTTGTCATCAACTCTGATACCAATTTACTAGCAATTCCACCAAAATTACTTTGACACAACTCTGTCACTAAATAAAACATGTAAACATTCTGCAATGCATGAATACATACATTTTCATAATAGAATTATACACAATCATAAAAAATTATACATACAACATAAATAACATAAACGCATGACAATAATTGCATAAATAATAATTCAAACAAGATTTAATGCTCAATTTGTCACTTATCTTTGCAATAAAGACACCAACTATGGGTAGACCTTCTACGTTCCTCCTAGACTTAGACCACATTGTTCATAAATATCAACAACGGGTCACCCCCGAGCTGGAGCTAAAATCCACTTGGGTAAGGGTTCCCAACCAGGTTAAAGTATCTCACTCAATAGAAACTCGGTCACGGGTAACTTAGTCATGAGTGACTCAATTATAGGAAAGTCCATCACAGATTCCAATTCACACTGACAACCTATAGTCTCTCATTTCCCACATTCCTGTCCCACCCTAGGAAGTGTGCCCCTTCTTTGCTCAACAGTCCTTCGGCTACCCCACTTCCCTTCCAGGGCTTCAAAAATAGGTTGGAAAAGAAGTCTTAGAGCCCTGTCACTATAGTTTGACATCTCAGGAAGTAATTCCCAACAATTCTCTCACATAGAGAGAATGTAATCTCCCACGAGCCTAACAACCCACCTCTTTCGTTTAGCTCTCCAAGCTAAACCATGTACATGTATCTGCAAAAATAATTAGCATAAGGGTCACAATAACAATTGGGTTCAATGATAGTCACAATCAGATCTATATCAGACAATCAACTACATACCACAACTCATGATCCTCTCTTATCCCCCCAATTTCCCTGATGATAACATACCATAATAGACTAAGTCCATATTACTTGACTGCATATTCCCAACTTGACACCTGTCAGGTTGAGAACTGCCTTCAATCCAAAACATGTTCCCAACTTGACACTTGTCATGTTGATAACTTCTTTCAACCACTTGTCCCCTCCTTAGGACTTAGGATAAAATAATATATCCTAACTTTACACTTTTTAAGGAATAATAATATAATATACCTCACTTTATGTTTTTAAGGAAATATTAATATAATATTCCTTTTTGGGGTTTAATCCCCTTTAACCCAGCCCCCTTAACCTTATCTAGTGGAGTTTAATCCCCTAATTCTCTTTTATGTGGTCAGTTCATCACAACGATGTATTTTCATTAAATTTTCTTATATTTACATTCTCAGTGCCACAAAATTGATTTGTTGTATCTAGGCTCACCAGCCTCAAAACATAAATCTCGCTCACTAAACTAATGCGTGTGGAAATTATGAGTTGTGCACACTCTACTTTCAATGTGCCACCCTCACATCCTTACACAGGTGTGTGTTACATCATGAATTATACACAAAAGGATCCTCTGGTCTTCAAAACCTGCACACTAAGCCAGTGCATGCTAAGTCCAGGGTTGCATGCCTATTCCTTTAGTGCGCCATCCTTTCGCACTAACACTTGCATGTGTTTCATTCATTAAGTTGTTTCACTTTCAGTTCACCATTCCTATGTACTTACCCATGTGTATGCCAAAACATTAAACTGCGTGTTGTATCATTTACAACTGCACACACTCCTTTGGTGTGAGTTTCTTGCGCAAAAACTTAATGCGCACAGAACCAAACCAACAAACTTGTCCTATCATCTCACCAAATTATAAGAGAATTATAATTACATGGATATTTACACTTGGGGATCATCCTATAGGTATTACAATCCCCTCCCCCTTATTTATGCACGGTCCTTAGTGCAATATATACACATGTACAATCAAAATTTTAAAAGTTCTAAAAAAGATGTGGGTATTCTACCTTCATTGCATCCTCATGCTCCCAAGTCACATCCTTGGGGTCGTACCAAGTCCATTGGACCTTTACTATCCCTATGGATTGATTACAGAGTTGTTTGACCTTTTGATCTAGTATGAACACCAGATGCACTTGAAAACCACCTTCTTGGTCCACCTGAATCACATTCCAATCAATGACATGATTAGTATCAGGAACATAATTTTTAATTAATGATACATGGAATACATTAAGAATATGCATTGATGCATGAAAGGAAATCATATATTCTACAGGCCCAATCCTTTCCAGGATTTCAAATGGCCCATAAAACCATGCTGCCAAATTTGAACAATTTCCCAACTTAAGGGAACTTCTTTTGGCCTATACTTTGAGGAACACATGATCACCCACATTAAATTATCTGTGATTTATTCCCTTATCAGCATAACTTTTCTGCATGTCCTGCACACCCTTTAAATTCTGCTTTATCTTCATCATTTGTTCTTCCATTTCCCTGAGTAGTTCTGGTCCAACTACTGCGCGATTTGCTGGGTTATCCCAGCTAACTGTTGTGTTTCATTTTCTACCATAGAGTGCTTCAAATGGGATCATCTTTATGGATTCTTGGTACCCATTTTTGTAAACAAAATCTACCAAGTGTAGATGATCTTTCCATCTGGCTGGTTTATCCACGACATACATTCTTAGCATATATTCTATTACTTGATTCACCCTTTTTGTCTGCCCATCTGACTCTGGATGATAAGTTGTAATAAAATGTTGTTTTGTTCCAAATCTCTTGAACAATCCTTTCTAGAAATTTGAGGTAAATTTTGGATCTCCATCAGACATAATTGTCTTGGGAATTCCATGCAATCGAGCCATTTCTTTCAAATAAATATCTGCTATGTTAGTTTCCTTGTGAGTAAGCTTTACTAGAATAAAATGGGCATCTTTGGTAAGCTTTTCGACCACTACCATGATGGAATCATGTTGCTTGTTAGTTCTGGGTAGCTTAGTGATAAAATCCATTGTTACTACTTCCCACTTCCACTCATGAATGGGAAATGGTTGCAACAATCAAGCTGAATGCATATGCTCAACCTTGACTTTTTGACATGCCAACCACTTTGCAATAAACTCAACAACTTCTTTCTTCATGCTTGGCCAATAATATTGGCTATTGGCAGCTGCAATATTTTTTTGGTATCCTAGGTGTCCATCATAAGGTAAATTATGCATTTCTCCTAATACCATATCCTTTAATTCCCGAGAATTTGGCACATAGAATCTTCCTCTATATCTAATAATTTCATCATCTTCCATTATAGTCTTCAACTTTCTGCTGTGAGTTACCTTATTAAAGTTTTTCCCTTAACTCCATATATTTCTGGTCTGATTTTACAGTTTCTAGAATTTTATTTTTCAAGTTTGATTGAAACATGCTAATAGATGTAGCATGCATCTCATGCACCCTCCTACTGAGTGCATCAACCACCTTGTTCTCTTTACCTTTGATATGTTTTATATCAAAATCATACTCACTAATGAAATCTAACCACCTCCTTTTCTTGGCATTAAGAGTTGGTTGTCCAAATAAATATTTCATACCACTATGGTCTATCCTCAATTCAAATATTTTTCCCATGAGGTAGTGTCTCCATATCTTCAAGGCATGCACTATGGCTTCCAACTCCAAATCATGAGTTGCATAGTATCTTTCACGCTCCTTCAAATTCCTTGATTCATAACACACTACATATCCATTCTGACTAAGGACTCCACCCAATCCCTCATTACATATATCAGTGCATACAATGAAATCTTTATTTGGATAAGCAATCCTCAGTATTGGAGAACTTATTAATAAATGCGTTAAATGTTGGAAACCTCCTTCACAATCCTGTTTCCACTCAAACTTTACACCTTTGTTCTACAAATATGTAATTGGGTGTGCAATCTTTGAGAACCCCTCAATAAATATCATGTAGTAAGCTGCAAGGCCCATGAATGACCTCACTTCCGAGACATTCCTTGGTGTTGGCCATCCTTCAATGGCCTTTATCTTTTCTGGATCCATTGATATCCCTTTCTCTAAGATAATATGGCCCAAGTAATGAATTTTCTCCTGGTAAAATGAGCACTTGCTCAACTTGGCATATAACTAACGGTCCCTCAATACCTATAACACCATTCTCAAGTGTTTCTCATTCTCTTCTTCAGATTTAGAATATATCAAAATGTCATCCAAAAATAAAATGAAAAACTTGTCCAAGTAATTCCTAGATACACCATTCATGAGACACATGAAGACAACTAGTGTATTTGTTAATCCAAATAGAACCACAATGAACTCATAATGGCCATACCCTGTTCTGAAAGTAGTCTTGCTGATGTCCTCTTCTTTAACTCTTACTTGATGATAGACCGATCTGAGATCAATATTAGAGAATATATTTTCATCTTTCAGGTGATCAAAAAGGTCATCTATCCTTAGCAAAGGATACTTGGTCTTCATAGTAACCTTGTTCAACTGCCTAAAATAAGTACTAAAGTCTTAAATTTCCATCCTTTTTCTTTACAAAAAATACCGGGGCACCCCAAGGTGACACACTTGTTCATATATACCCCTTCTTTAGAATATCTTCAAGATGCATTTTCAATTCCTTCAGTTTAGGTATGATAATCCCGTAAGGAGTCTTAGATATTGGAGCTGCTCTAAGCATTATATTGATAGATAAATCAATATCTCTCTTAGGTGGAAATCCTGGTATCTCCTTAAATACATATCCAAACTCCTTCAGGACTATGCAGTCTTCAATATTTGGCACCTTGTCTTTAGGTGTCTCTTCCATCTGCACTACAAATATTTGGCACCCTTTTCTGTAACTTTTCTTCAGATGCAAGGCTGAAATTTCTCTTACAGTTACTTCTATGGGAATTCCTTGTAATTTCCTTAAGTTTCCTTCCCCATCCCAACAAGTAAATGCTTTGTTATAACAATCTAAGACATCATGATGTTGGTCTAACTAGTCCATACCAAATAGGTAGTCATAGGAACCTAAAGGTATAATATTCAAATCTATGTTGGCATTCATTCCATTCATATTCATTGGACATGCTTTGACCATCTCATTAATTTTTCTTTTATCTCATGTAGCTAGTTTCACCATACAAGGTTTTCCAAACTTGCTTCTTGGAAATTGAAACCTTTCGACCATATTAGGATCTAGATAACTATGACTAGCTCTTGAATCAATTAAAATAGCAATGGGATGATTATTGATCTTACCTTCTACTTCAATCATATGTGACTGAAATTTTGTTTGGTTTTTTTCCAAGGTTGCATAGATATTAGGTACACTTCTACCCATGTCCTCTACTGTTTCATCTTGCTGTGCACTGTGAACAGTCCCCACTCTTTCACTTATGTGAGGGAAATCCCTGTACATATTCTCTCCCTTACAACCCCAACATTGAATAGGTTGTTTCCTTGGCCTTTTCCCCAATGGCTATGTCATTCTAGATTCCTTGGTAGCTGGATGTTCCTGGTAGTTATTTCTGAAGAATGGTGGCTTAGTCCCTTCTTCCTATGTCCATCTTTCTTTTCTTCTTGTCTTCCCAAGATTTCTGGTAAGATTCTTTCCCTCTTTCCTAATCATAAAGGAACTTATCCCTTCTTATTGTTTCCTCTAATGTTTTGGGGTCATCATATTGTATTATGTCACTAATAAATGATGGCATCCCACTCAAAAATATTTGAATCTTAACTTTCTCATCTTTGATGAAGGAAACATATTTTAGCAATTCTAAAAACCTTCTTTCATACTCATCTATGGTCATAATCCCAAGCTTGAGTTCAAAGAAATCCTTCATTTCTTGTCATAGTACCTCTTAGTCAAGTATTTCCTTTAAAAATACCTCTTGAATTCTCTCCAAGTCACCTTCTTCTCATCAATATGTTGTATTTCCACATATTGGTCCCACCACACTGATGCTTTTCCCTTGAGTTGATAAATAACAATTCTACCTTCTACATGTGAAGAATAATTATGCAATTGAAAATACTTTCTCATATTTAATAGCCAAGTTTATGCATCCTCATCCTTCTTATGTTCACCATCAAAAGTGGGAGGCTTAATTTTGTTCATTTCCCCCGTAGTTCATCCACCACAGTCTTCTTAGGTTTCTTGATAGGACTTGAACTACTTCACACTCTCCTAGTTGAATTCCTTGGAGAGTGATGGTGTTTTTTGCCAACACTTCTACTGCACACTGTTCTTCTCCTCTTATCATGAGACTTATAACTTCCTGATATGCTTGACTCAGTCTGCTTATCCATCTTCTTCTATATTTTGTCCAAGCTCCGCATCAACTTAATGTTTAAGTCTTCCTTTACCTCCTTGGCTTTCATAAGCCTCTCATTGTCAGCTTTATGACTTAGGAAATCCCTTTGCAAAAATTTTATGGTTTCCACCAAGTTCATGCTTTCTTCCTTACCTTCTCCACGTCCATTTGAATTTGTACCTTCATTACCCATATGGACATACATTCCTCTAATCTCTTCTTCATGGTTGTAAATTCTCTGCACATCTTCCATGATTCTAAACTTCGGTTGATCCTTCTCTGATATAATGTTGTTAACTCTGCAAAATGTGCAGCCAACAAAATTTGTTAGGCTACACAATTTAATCAAATCATGAAATGATGTACAATTCTGTTTTCATACAACATTCATAATTCTTTATTCTGATTTCTTGGGATGTTAACTACCCAATCAACTTCACATACACTACTTCTCAATTATTATCATGCACCAATTTTTACATACACCATGCTAAAACATAACACATACACCACACACTACTATCCAATATGCATACATTTTTTTTCGCACACCAATCTTTCTTGAGCACAACTTTTGTGTCGTACACAAATACCCTGCGCATACTACAAGAACTTCACTACACGATGCCGGGTTTTTAATGTAGATATATTGCGCACACCACCAATACAACATTGCACACATGTCCTCAAATTCAAATTGCACTATGCTATACTTCAAACACTCATTTTTCACATCACATTATTATCTTTGTGCCACAAACTCTGCACTTTGTGATGCCAAAATAAGTGCACTTTACCACTCACTTATTTCCTACATACGTCACCAGTTATACATGACACAGTACCAAAACTTAGTGTACATATCCTGTACACCCTTCTTTTCTGTGCAATGCCAATGTTTAGCGTGCAAAGCTTCACAACATCACTTCTCCACACCACTGACTCCACACAGTGCAATACTTAATTTCAATGTGCCCATATGCACATCTTCTTCTTCTGCACATCATTACTACTTAGCACACACACTTCTATCGACACTTAACTGATTTTTCCATAATTTTCACCACAAAAAACAAATTGGGGATTTTTCTCGATTCTCAACCAATTTCCACCATGGACGTTCTTTAATCATGAAATTTTCTCAATTTCACTCAAGTACATCCAAATTCAACCTATGCAACAACAAATTCTTGTGTGTTCCATTGATTGACATTTTTGGTGCAATTAATTTTGTTTTTCCAAATTCCTTCACGAATTGTGAATCTTATTCAAACAAATCATCTCAATCAGTCGTGGTTTCTTTGTAAATTAAAATTTGATCAATTCCTATATTAATTTCCTTAAACATAGATTAAAATAAGGAACATCTCTTCACTTAACCAAATTTCCCAAAGCCTCAAGGAATTTAGCAACAAAAATTGGGGCTTTTACCTAATTTCACTCAAGTGATTTGAATTTCAATCATAGACAGATTGTATCTCGAAATTTAGTCACTCCCAAATTCAATTCTCTTCGAAATTATGCTTTGGCATGATTTTAACTCATCCCATCCAATCTCAGTGTTGAAAACAGGTCTCCGATGCCAATTTGTAACACCCCTAGACTCCTTCTGGGAAATTCCACTTAAAACTTTCTTTCTCTGATACCAATTTATAACGCACCCGACCACCCAGCCCAAGTCACGTCACTCAATTTTCTCTTATCATCGGCTCTGATACCAATTTACCAACAATTCCACCAAAATTACTCTGTCACTAAATAAAACATGTAAACATTCTGCAATACATGAATACATACATTTTCATAACATAATTATACACAATCATAACAAAATTACACATGCAACATAAATAACATAAACACATGACAATGATTGCATAAATATTACTTCAAACATGATTTAACACACAATTTGGCACTTATCTTTGCAATAAAGACACCAAATGTGAGCATACCTTCCACGTTCCTCTCAGCCTTAAGCCACACTGTTCTTAAATATCAATAGTGGTTCACCCCTGAGCTGGGGATAAAATCCACTTGGGTAAGGGTTCCCAATCAAGCTAAATTCTCTCATTCAATAGGAACTCGGTTACAAGCATCTTAGTCACAAGTGACTCGATTATAGGAAAGCCCATCACAGATGCTAATTCACATTGACATCCTACAATCTCTCATTCCCCAGATTCCTAGCCCACCCCAGGAAGTATGCCCCTTATATTCTCAACAGTCAGATGGCTTCCCCACTTCCCTTCCATGGCTTCAGAAATAGGCCGGACAAGAAGTATCATATCCTTGTTGCTACAATTTGGCACCTCGGGAAGTAATTCCCAACAATTCTCTCAGCTGGAGAGAATGCAATCTCCCACGGTCCTGAAAACCTGCCTCTTCCATTTATCTCTCCAAGATAAACCATGTACAGGTATCTGTGACAGTAATTAGCATATGGGTCGCAGTAACAATAAGGTTCAATGACATTCATAGTCAAATATATATTATACAATCGAATACAGATCACAACTCATTATCCTCCCTCATCCCATCGATTTCCCCGATGATATCATACCTGAATAGACTAAGTCCATACTATTTGACTGCATGTTCCCAACTTGACACCTGTCAGGTTGAGAACTGCCTCTAGTCCACAACATATTCCCAACTTGACACGTGTCATGTTGAGAATTGCCTTCAGGCACTTTTCCCCTCCTTAGGACTTATGATAAAATAATATATCCCAACTTTACACTTTTTAAGGAATATTAATATAATATACCTCACTTTATATTTTTAAGGAAATATCAATATAATATTCCTTTTTGGGGTTTAATCCATTTTAACCCAGCCCCCTTAACCTTAGTTAGTGGATTTTAAGCCCCCCATTCTCTTTTATGTGGTTGGTCTGCCACAACGATGTATTTTCATTAAATATACTTATATTTACATTCTCAATATTGCAATATTGATCTATTTCATCTAGGATTACCAACCTCAAAACATAAATCTCGTGCACTAAACTAGTGCATGTGAAACTTCTGGGATGCGTGCACTCTACTTTCAGTGTGACACCCTCACGCCCTTACACATGTGCATGTCAAATCATGACTTATATACAAAAGGCTTCTTTGGTATTCAAAAATTGTGCACTAAGCCAGTGCGCGCTGAGTCCAGGGTTGCGTGCCTATTGCTTAAGTATGTCATCCTTTTGCACTAACACTTGCTTGCACTGCATTCATTAAGTTGTTTCACTTTCAGTGCACCATTCCTGTTTACTTACCCATGTGCGCACCAAAACATTCAACTAAACATTGTATCATTTACAATTGCGCACACTCCTTTGGTGTGAGTTTCTTGCGCAAAAACTTAATGTCCATAGAACCAAACCAACAAAATTTTCCTATCAACTCACTAGCTTATAACAGAAGTATAGTTACATGGATATTTACATTTGGGGATCAGCCTAGGGGTATTACACTATTATTTTTCTTCTTTATAAGGTTACTTTCTATTTCTCTTTCTTAGTAAGAAGGATTGCAACTTGATATTTCATTATGGACCCTATTTCATGGGATCAAAGGGAATGGATTTATCTCCTTGGACTCTTGATTTCAATCCTAAAGAGGATATTATCCCCAACATGGGTTAGGCTACCTCATCTCCTTTTAATATTTTGGGGTGAAATATCTCTCAGATATATTGGGAGCAAGCTGGGTAGATTTATAGAAAGAGAAGAGAGAAAAGAAACTGTGTACTCTTGTGCACATATATATGTGGAGGTGGACCTAGAGAAGGGACTCCCAAAATGTCTACAAATCAATATGCATAGGTGGAGACATCAATAATCCCTAGATTATGAGAAACTTCCTTTTAAGTCCAAAAATTCAAGAGGTCCAACCCCCTTCAAAGTATCCATTAAATAAAGATAATAAATTTGGGCTAGTACCTAGTAGGTGAATAAATCCTCAACCCAAGGGGAATCAACAAGAAAAAGCATCATAGGATGGTTCATCCAATTCAAGCAATAAAAGATTTGAAGATCTTTAAAAACTAGAATATTCTGAGAAGGAAATCATAAGGGAAGAGAGATTGCTGAAAGATACCATCTTTAGCACAATCTATCTTAAAGGTAGTGTGGATCTATCCAATCCCCAATAGGATCCAAAGAAAAATGATCCAATAGGAAAATAAGAGGAGAAAGCATAGGAAGAAGAGGAAGCATAGGGGAAAGCAATGGATTCAGAGGAGGAAGTAGATGAAGGAGACGAATAATGGGAATCAAAAGAGGAAGTAGATGAAGAAGAGAAAGTATAAAAGCAAGAGGAAGAAGAAGTGGATAAAGATCAAGGAAATGGTGTAGGTTCTCTCATTGTTCAAAGGCCACATTCTCATTCATCTATGAAATTAGAATCTATATATCTCATTAGAGTCCCAAATAAATCCCCCCTTCCCTACCTTTATCTCACAAGGGGAAGGAAACCAAGTCAAGACCATGAGAAAATGAGGTAGAATCAAATATTCTCTTGGGTTAGGAGCTAACCCTAAATTCTTCCCTATTTGAGGAAGGGAGGGGATAATTGTCCACAATTGATAATTGTGTGTTGTTGTTACATCCTTTTATGCATACAATTTGTAAGAATTTCTTCTTGCACTCAAGAATAAAAAGGAGAAATATTTGTAGGAAGATTTCCTAGACTCTCTCCTCCCAACTCTTTGTATTAAAAAGTTGTTCAATGCAGCCACAACCTTTTCTTAATACAAATTATAAATATTTCAATTTAAAAAATAAAAGGGAAGAAATAAAGTAGAAGTTGAAAACTATTTTCTCTTAGACTTCCCTTTGTGTGCCCACATTAAGTTCCAATTTCACATTATTTGTAACACTATTGATATTTATAGCTTCTTAACTCATGGAAGAAAAAAAGGAATAGGAAAATTTTTGTCCAACATTTTAGTCATAAAAACTAAATGTTACAATAAATCAAGTAATCTCTTATTAATTTTCTTAATGTCTAATAAACCAAAGTGATCTCAAATGATGGCAATCATGAACACTAAAAAGAAGGATTATCCTAATTATTTAAGAACTTAAAAATATGTAAATATGATATATATATTACACCATATATACACTGGAATATCCTAATTCATAGAGAAAGTTTTTGGGTTGATGGCTCTTAACTTCATTTTGAAATAATATTGTTTATCCTTGTCACTCATTTGTGTTATTACAATAATAGTTACACAAAATCAAGTGCATATATAATATAGATACACATTAATTTTATCCCGATGGGTTAGCTCAAGTGGATGAGTAGTGTTGTTTTCTTGAATGAGGTTCCAGGGTCGAATCCCGGGCCAGGAGCCTATTTAGGACCTCACTTGATGTCCTTGTTGGGTTAGGCTTGTAATTAGGCCGAACGGTGTACCCCATTTACCATCCATGAAATGTGGGGAAGTACTCAGGGGTTTCCCGTGATGTATTCCTAGGGAAAAAAAGGATGCACATTAATTTTGGATTTATTACATTTTTAAAGGATTAAAAAAAACATGTACAAATATATGAGGTTAAAATTTACTATGTTACTTTATTTTTCTTATTGTTAATTTAAGTTATTTATATTAATATTAGATAATGGATATTATATATATATTGTTTTATCTAATATTAATATTAGATAATGGATATTATTATTTTAATGGATTCAAATATATTGGAATAGATATTCACCACAAGATCAACTAGAATTATAGCATTGATAAAAGGAGGAATGGAGGATGAAAAACTTATTATGGGCTTGGAAACAATTGTAAATAAGATGATCTTTGGATATGGGATAAGAAAATATCCTCTTTGAGACTCTTGTTATTCCTGTTATTCTATATGGATGTGAAGTTTGGGGATGCAGTATTTCTAGAGAGTCATGGAGAAAGATAGAGTATATCCAAAAGAATTGTGTAATCTATCATCTCAAAATTAAAGGAAATACACCCTATCATATCCTCCTCTTAGAGGTAAGCCTTTCCCCCATTGAGAGCACAACTATGACTAGATACATATTTTATAATAACAAGTTAAACAACATGGAAGAAAAGAGGATTCCTAAAATTGCTTCAAACTTCAGCCAAAACCACCTTCGAATCAAGTGGGGATGGCATAAAGATGGCCAGTCTTGGCTAAGCCATTAGGGAATAATGGAAGAGATAATTTTGCAAAATAAGGATACTATTAAAAATATTATTAAATCAAAATTTAAGGATAAAATGTGGTTTGATAAAGAGTTAGAGGAGAAAATAAAATGAAGGTATTATAAAGAGGTAATCAACCCTAATATAGAAGAGAAAAAAACATCTCACTGTTTTGACAAGTGTAAAGAAAAGAATAAGCATTGCTAAAATAAGAAAAAATTCTCATGAGCTCCATAGTGAAACTAGGCATTGGTTGATTCCTAAAATACCTTGATATGAAAGAGTGTGTCACCTTTGTGACACTAAGAGGTTTGAAGATGAAAATAACCTTCTCTTATATTGTCCAACCTATACCCAGATTAGATCTCAATTTAAAAATATTTGTCACACTACCAACCTTCCTAACCTTTTAACTCAATAAAACTATGGTGATTTTAGAAAGCTTCTCTTAATGCTTTTCGAGTATAGAAACAAAATTCTAAAGAATTACAAGTAATCCCTCACCTTCTTAACGTCTAATAGACCAATTCGGTCTCAATGGGCATTAATCATCATCATCATCACCATCATCATCATATAAAATTCCCTTCCACTTTGAATTGTAAAGGCACACCCCTTCTTTCCATATTACTGATTGTTAAATATTATTACAAGGTAAAAATTCATAATTTTATTAATAAAATAGAGAGTGAAAAACCATTTCTCTTAATGCCATGCTTACTTAATTATTCCTCATTACCCACAAATATCCTTAATGATAATTGGCTCATGAAGAGTGAATATGTCATTAACAAGATTTCAACCTCGGTGGGGAGGACAACAATTTTACCTCTCAACCACCCACACTAGTGTATTTGGGGTCAAAAAATGATTCTTTTATGACGTGGCTTCGAAATTTACGTGTTGCAATTAGGCATTTTAATAAATTCATATAATTTTAAACCATATTAGTTTCTAACTTATTTTGAAACACCATTATATCGACATATTCAGTCAAAAACATTGATTTACATACATTATTTAATGTAGATATGGTAACAAATACAATCTTTTCATCTCCCTAGAAATGACATTATAACAAAATTTTGAAATGTTGATTAAATGAAATTAGCCTACAAAACATTGGTCTTAAGGTCAAAATTTCCCAAAACAAAATTCGACATTGAAGGATATCAATAAATCAATGCCTAGGCAATTGAGATGAGGCCTAAATGTTGATATATTGATGTCTATGGAGGAATTTTTCTATGCAACCCCTATCCCATGGTGCTTCAATTTCTCCCTTTGAAACAAATTACTAGTGATGCGAAGGAGTGTTGCCTACAATCTAGATTTCAACATAGATAATGATGATGATTTATATCTATAGTATCCCTATAACATCATTAATTTGTGAATGTTGTTAGGTTAATATAGCCATGAATAATCATCATTGTCAGAGTTGAAGTCAAGACTGCAAGCAAGACTATTATAGGATGTCGGTACGAATCATTTTCAAAGGGAAAAATGAAAAAATATGAAAGGGGGATTTCACAGAAAAACACAGAGAAATAAATATAATTACCTTGGGTACCCATGAGAGAACTCTTCAACCAATTTTTCCTCTTTTTTTTTTTTAATTTCTTGCAAGAATTGAATTCTAATTGCATTTCAATCTCTTATACTACCATTTTTAGTCATTTTACTATGTAATACATCATTATATAGATAGATAGATATAGATATACATATAAAACATAAGATGATAAATCTTAGTAGAAACATTGATCCATCCATTTCATCTCATAGATCATTCTACTTACCTACTTGGACATTGAAAAAAAATCATCATAGTTTTTGGAAGACCAACATTCATTAGAAGCATGTGCACCTTAGAATTAAATCTTAAATTGTTCTTAGATTCCTAAAAATCAAATCTAAAAGGATTGCATAAAGTAATCTATAAAAAGGGAATGAATTGACATTTATATATACACACTAGTGGTAAATCATGTTACGCGGTGCAAGAAAGTCACTCTCAATTCATATTTATTGTGTAATAATTAAAACAAGTTCAAATTATACTATATTCAAAATATGATCTATCAATAATTATTCCCTTGCACTTGTTGTTCTCATTGCATAAACCATAATCTAATTTCCTTGATGCTCCTCAAACATGCAATTGTGCATTTTGTTTGTGGTACCATGTGTGAACTCTTTATAAACCCCACAAAATTCCCCAAAGTTGTTATTCTTCCATCAAGATAGATAGATTATCCTTTCTTTTGACGCTTTTCTTTTCTATTGTTACAATTTGCTGAAAGTCCATATATATATATGCATATATGGTCAAGTTAATCTAATCTCCATATTTGTACAATGGGCCAACATACTCCATCAACTCAAACTTGCATCTATATGGAAATTTTACACCATCCATGAAAAATAATCCCAACCCACATATTAATAATGGAGCAATGGAATACATGTTCCCATTAAGTATAAAATTGATTTCAAACATAGGAATTGGATTGGGGTTCCACTTCTAGATAAGATGCTTGAATTGTGTTAGAACCTACATATCATCTTTTCTCTCATTTTCATAATAACATTTCCCTCCTTGAGCATGAAAATAGTCCCTACGTCTTCAAATTTGTTTCCTGATAAGATCACCTCTAGTTGATCTCACACTCAATCCTCCTTCCCTTCTCTCATGAGAACTATCATCACTATCGAAAGAAAAATATGAAAAATATGTATTTAGTTCTACCTACATCACATTAATGTATGTATATACACAATATTATATTGATCTTGAAATAGTAAGAAAGACAAAACAAAACCATATTCTTAAAATAAGGAAAACATAAGAACCTCACCTTCCATTTCATTCCAAAGAATGCATTATTATCATTATACATGGACATTGTCTTTGCAATGATCTCATTGGAACACTTGAATAAATATTCAAAAGGCTCAAATATATGGGAAGAGGGCACCTTGGCCTACGTTTAGATAATGGTGTGCTATTAATTAAATTTTCACAACAAGATTCCATCGATGGGAAGAATACATAATAAACAATTAAACCAAAGGCTTGTAATACACAAAGAATGAAAACCCCACCATTTGTTTAACTATAGTGCATGCTGAATTAAAATAAGTATTGTACATGGATATTATGTTTTCAACTATCTCATCAGAATTATTCAATGTATCTTTAGAAGCCTCAAATATATAGGAGGAGCACATCTTGGCCCGCTTTCAAAATATGGTGTGGTATTAGTTAAATTTGAAAGAGAATATTTCATCAATGGGAGGAAGAACTAAGCAACAATTTACTCAAATATGTCATAATAAATAGAGAATTAGAACCTATATCTTGTTTCACTATAGTGCATGTTGGATCAAGATAAGTAATATACATTGATATTTCTTTTGCAATTATCTTATTAGAATGCTTCCACAGATCCTTGAAGGACTTATATCTATGGGAGTAAAGTGTATTGGCCTACTTTTAGACAATGATGTGCTATTATTTAACATTGAAAGACAATATTATGTTCATGGGAGAAATAAATAAGAAACAATTAATTGAAATGCTTGTAATGAACAATGAACAAGAACCCC
>ML789652.1:405547-425525 GCA_009831015.1 Picea engelmannii
GGTTTCTTGGGTATGCGAGAGTGATTTTCCTGAATAGAGACAAGCTCGAGACCCAACTTTCTATACTTGGACCTCATTGGGGACATGCACTGAAAAACGATCAAGAGAAGCCTGCTCTGATACCACTGATCCACATTATTTTTTAGAATGAAATGAAAGAAAAGATACTATGATGAAATACACATAAATATTTCCAGAAACAGAGAAATACAATAATACATGATTTCTATTAATGAAAGAAATGTACAAATACTGTAAAAATATAGAGTGAAAGACTCACTAGAATGGTGGCAACTTATCTCTCAGAAGAGATGTGATGACTGCTCACATTCAAAAGAAGATGATTGTTACAATGAGGCTCCAAATTCCTTTTTAACATAATTAAAATCCAAAACCCTAACCCCGGAAGATGAAAATCCAAAAGGTTTGCGGGCCCTCATGGGGATAGTTGATACGACAACTTCCCCGGGGCGTAAATTTTGCATACGATCACCGTTTGGGGCACTCGATACACCATTGGAAAGGTCTATCTGGGAAGAAATAGTTTTTAATGGCTTATGAAAATTCCTATTGTAGTCACCTAGGCCCCAAATCCACAAAACAACAATCGTTTAGGACCTCAAAATAGCCTCAAAAGTTTGGAACCCGAAAAACTACCCAAAATTTTCCAAGATGGAAAACTATTTTTCGAGCCTGTGGAATAGGTGGGTGGCCACCAATATACACCTGGATCAATCCTATATCCTTAGGAATCAATGGTATCCATTGTGTTGAGTTCCTCGGGGAGAGGGGAAAGTGATTGCTAAATCTCAATTTTGGTGAGCTGCTTGCCTTGCTGGAGACATCGCACTGCTTGGTTTGTGGAAGGCTATCATGAACCTGTTGTTGGCAGGATTGAATCTATTCAACTAGTTGAGATACATGGGATGTTTGGGTGCAGAAGGAATCTTTTCTCTTTTATGCATTCTTTTAAACCTACTTCTGTTGGATAGAAGGTGCTTTGGCTGAGGTTGTAGTGGTTGCAGTAACCTTACATTCACCTTTTGAACAGATTGTGAAGAAGATAAATTTTGTAGTATTAGATACTACCTTGTGGAATTGTTTAGGTTGAACGGTAGTTGGAACTACCTTTGGTATCCTGTAGATATGACCCCCCAGAGTAACAATGATACTACAGTGTCAAGACTCATAGATATTATGGCGCTTCTACATATATGGCTGGCCCAAGAGAATATCACAGACCTCCATCGGAGAAACATCACATAATACCTCATCCTTGAAGGGATGGATGCTATATGACAATCGACACTATTTGTTGACATAAAGATCTCGTCCCTGGTGAAGCCACCCGATGTTGTATGGTTGCAGGTGTGGTGTTGTCGACAAACACAATTGTTTAACGACCTTTGCTGAGATGAGGTTCTTCTGGATTCCGCTATCAATATTAAAATGTAGTGGGGTCCCCTTCACCCACATGTGTGAATGAAAAAGGTGCTCCCCCTCTTCAGGATCTGTGGGTTCTTCTGGTTGAATTGATACGGTCGTGACAATAGCAGTGGGGTCTGCATCGATGATCTATCTTCTATCAATATTTTCTGTATCAGATTCTAAATCAGGGTTCGACTCCTTGTCTTTGATCTCATCCACCAATGATTGTTTTGAGCAACATTCATTGGTGTTGTGCCAAGGGATTTTGTGGAAATCACACCATTTTTTGGTGTCCTTCGTCTTTCCATGACCCTTATTTTCTTGTGTCTTGGACTGGTTTTCGAGAGACTGTTTGTTAGGTTTGTCTGTATCATACTTTGGTTATTGCGGATTTGCAGACCCAAACTCCTGTTTGTTCTAATGCTTAAATTTCTACTCAATTTTAACAGAATATCAATAAGCAACACTGAGTGATGAGATGTCCAGAAAATCTATTTCATTTTGGATGTATCTATGTAGAGCGCCACAATATTTCAGAACCAAATGTCATCCAGAGTCTTTGATACCCATCTTGTTGCGCAAGGTATGGAAGGTATTGGTGAAATTTGGAACTACTTGGCCCCTCTCTTGTCACAATGTGCTCCATCTCATGTACTGGTCCTCATAGTTTCCAACAGGGTAATATTATTCCTTTACGACATCCACAAAAAAATCCCAAGTGGGCTCGACCCCATATATTCTAGACTCCTCTATGGAACGTTTCTCCCAGTAATTTTCCCACCAATGTTTGACATGGGGGAGAGCCTTAAGGAGTGTGAAGGTGATCTTTTCCCCGTAAGAGAAATTATGAACAGAGAAATAACCTTCTAGTAGATTTAACTATTTTTCTAGGGCATCTGCATCTATCTGTCCTTCAAATATAGTTATATCAAAATTAATTTGTACCTTGAAAGGTGAGGTGCCTCCAAAGTGGTTTCTTGATGAAGACACACATGTTGTTATCGGAAGGCGTTGAAGGATGTGGGAAAAATTCTCCATCATTTCATCCCTCTGCCACATGAGAGCTTGCTCGAGCAACATATTAATAGAATCATTTTCTCTTTCATTCTTCTTTTCTTCCACCATGGAGGGTTTCTTGGGAATACAAGAGCAATTGTCCTGAAGAGAGACAAGCTCAAGACCCAACTTGCGATATGGGGGAGGTGCACTGAAAAACGATCAAGAGAAGCCTTCTCTGATACCACTGATCTGGATTATTTTTTAGAACGAAATGAAAGTAGAGATACTACAACGAAATACACATAAATATTGCCAAAAATAGAGAAATACAATAATACATGATTTCTATTAATGAAAGAAATGTACAGAGACTGTAAAAATACAGAGTGAAAGACTCACTAGAATGGTGGCAACTTATCTCTGAGAAGAGATGTGAAAGCTAATCGCATTCGCAAGAATATGATTGTTACAATGAAGCTCCAAAGACCTTTTTAACATAAGTAAAATCCAAAACCCTAACCCCGAAAGATGAAAATCCAAAAGGTTTGCGGGCCCCAATGGGGGTAGTTGATATGTCAACTTCCCGGGGGCGTAAATTTTTCATACGATCTCAGTTTGGGGTGCTCGATCCATCGTTGGAAATTTCTAACCAAGAAGAACGATTTTTAATTGGCGCAAGTTAGTGGCTTCAACAGTCACTTGGGCCCCAAATCCCCAAAAAACATCATTTAGGGCCTCAAAACGGCCCCAGAAGTTTGGAACCCAAAAAATTGTCGAACAATTGCCAAGATGGAAAATTGTTTTTCGAGCCTATGGAATAGGTGGGTGGCCACCGATATCCACCTAGATCACAATGAAATTAGGCATCAGAGAAAACCTAAAAAATTGTGGGATGAAATAACATGTATTATTGCTTATATGAAGAAAGTGGAAGATGAATGGTGGGAGTGGGAATTATGTGGAGAGATTTGTTTTCCCTGGTTGATGTTGTTTTCTTACATGTATCTTTGGAGGACCGTGCATGAATTCTCTTGCCACTATATTGGGTTGTAGGTTTTCGACGTCATCCTTATTGTAGGTTTCTATTAGGAGGTCATCCATAGTGGATTTCTAATGAGTGGGAGCCCTATGATTTGTGTTGTGTGGAGGAGTTTTTATAGGTGGATCAATGAGTGTCAATATCTATCTAAAGCTAGAAGCTTTCAAATATTTTGTTAGTTCTCTAAATCCATGCAATGGGAAACAACCTTCACTTGAAATATTTTAAAGAAAATAGAAGCCATCCCTTAGCTAGAACTTCCCTCTCTGGAACTAAGAAGAAAATCCCTTATGTTCCTATCTAAGTGTGCTGTCATTGGAAAGTTTGTAGGCCTTTGGCACAACCCAAGAGCTATGGAATCATGGTTAGTAGAGAATTGGTCACCCAAGATTCATGGTCTAGTCTATTTGTAACACCCTTAGACTCCTTCTCGGAAATGCCACTTAAAAATTTCTTTCTCTAATACCAATTTATAATGCACCTGACCACCCATGCCGAGTCACGTCACTCAATTTTCTCTTGTCATCAACTCTGATACCAATTTACTAGCAATTCCACCAAAATTACTTTGACACAACTCTGTCACTAAATAAAACATGTAAACATTCTGCAATGCATGAATACATACATTTTCATAATAGAATTATACACAATCATAAAAAATTATACATACAACATAAATAACATAAACGCATGACAATAATTGCATAAATAATAATTCAAACAAGATTTAATGCTCAATTTGTCACTTATCTTTGCAATAAAGACACCAACTATGGGTAGACCTTCTACGTTCCTCCTAGACTTAGACCACATTGTTCATAAATATCAACAACGGGTCACCCCCGAGCTGGAGCTAAAATCCACTTGGGTAAGGGTTCCCAACCAGGTTAAAGTATCTCACTCAATAGAAACTCGGTCACGGGTAACTTAGTCATGAGTGACTCAATTATAGGAAAGTCCATCACAGATTCCAATTCACACTGACAACCTATAGTCTCTCATTTCCCACATTCCTGTCCCACCCTAGGAAGTGTGCCCCTTCTTTGCTCAACAGTCCTTCGGCTACCCCACTTCCCTTCCAGGGCTTCAAAAATAGGTTGGAAAAGAAGTCTTAGAGCCCTGTCACTATAGTTTGACATCTCAGGAAGTAATTCCCAACAATTCTCTCACATAGAGAGAATGTAATCTCCCACGAGCCTAACAACCCACCTCTTTCGTTTAGCTCTCCAAGCTAAACCATGTACATGTATCTGCAAAAATAATTAGCATAAGGGTCACAATAACAATTGGGTTCAATGATAGTCACAATCAGATCTATATCAGACAATCAACTACATACCACAACTCATGATCCTCTCTTATCCCCCCAATTTCCCTGATGATAACATACCATAATAGACTAAGTCCATATTACTTGACTGCATATTCCCAACTTGACACCTGTCAGGTTGAGAACTGCCTTCAATCCAAAACATGTTCCCAACTTGACACTTGTCATGTTGATAACTTCTTTCAACCACTTGTCCCCTCCTTAGGACTTAGGATAAAATAATATATCCTAACTTTACACTTTTTAAGGAATAATAATATAATATACCTCACTTTATGTTTTTAAGGAAATATTAATATAATATTCCTTTTTGGGGTTTAATCCCCTTTAACCCAGCCCCCTTAACCTTATCTAGTGGAGTTTAATCCCCTAATTCTCTTTTATGTGGTCAGTTCATCACAACGATGTATTTTCATTAAATTTTCTTATATTTACATTCTCAGTGCCACAAAATTGATTTGTTGTATCTAGGCTCACCAGCCTCAAAACATAAATCTCGCTCACTAAACTAATGCGTGTGGAAATTATGAGTTGTGCACACTCTACTTTCAATGTGCCACCCTCACATCCTTACACAGGTGTGTGTTACATCATGAATTATACACAAAAGGATCCTCTGGTCTTCAAAACCTGCACACTAAGCCAGTGCATGCTAAGTCCAGGGTTGCATGCCTATTCCTTTAGTGCGCCATCCTTTCGCACTAACACTTGCATGTGTTTCATTCATTAAGTTGTTTCACTTTCAGTTCACCATTCCTATGTACTTACCCATGTGTATGCCAAAACATTAAACTGCGTGTTGTATCATTTACAACTGCACACACTCCTTTGGTGTGAGTTTCTTGCGCAAAAACTTAATGCGCACAGAACCAAACCAACAAACTTGTCCTATCATCTCACCAAATTATAAGAGAATTATAATTACATGGATATTTACACTTGGGGATCATCCTATAGGTATTACAATCCCCTCCCCCTTATTTATGCACGGTCCTTAGTGCAATATATACACATGTACAATCAAAATTTTAAAAGTTCTAAAAAAGATGTGGGTATTCTACCTTCATTGCATCCTCATGCTCCCAAGTCACATCCTTGGGGTCGTACCAAGTCCATTGGACCTTTACTATCCCTATGGATTGATTACAGAGTTGTTTGACCTTTTGATCTAGTATGAACACCAGATGCACTTGAAAACCACCTTCTTGGTCCACCTGAATCACATTCCAATCAATGACATGATTAGTATCAGGAACATAATTTTTAATTAATGATACATGGAATACATTAAGAATATGCATTGATGCATGAAAGGAAATCATATATTCTACAGGCCCAATCCTTTCCAGGATTTCAAATGGCCCATAAAACCATGCTGCCAAATTTGAACAATTTCCCAACTTAAGGGAACTTCTTTTGGCCTATACTTTGAGGAACACATGATCACCCACATTAAATTATCTGTGATTTATTCCCTTATCAGCATAACTTTTCTGCATGTCCTGCACACCCTTTAAATTCTGCTTTATCTTCATCATTTGTTCTTCCATTTCCCTGAGTAGTTCTGGTCCAACTACTGCGCGATTTGCTGGGTTATCCCAGCTAACTGTTGTGTTTCATTTTCTACCATAGAGTGCTTCAAATGGGATCATCTTTATGGATTCTTGGTACCCATTTTTGTAAACAAAATCTACCAAGTGTAGATGATCTTTCCATCTGGCTGGTTTATCCACGACATACATTCTTAGCATATATTCTATTACTTGATTCACCCTTTTTGTCTGCCCATCTGACTCTGGATGATAAGTTGTAATAAAATGTTGTTTTGTTCCAAATCTCTTGAACAATCCTTTCTAGAAATTTGAGGTAAATTTTGGATCTCCATCAGACATAATTGTCTTGGGAATTCCATGCAATCGAGCCATTTCTTTCAAATAAATATCTGCTATGTTAGTTTCCTTGTGAGTAAGCTTTACTAGAATAAAATGGGCATCTTTGGTAAGCTTTTCGACCACTACCATGATGGAATCATGTTGCTTGTTAGTTCTGGGTAGCTTAGTGATAAAATCCATTGTTACTACTTCCCACTTCCACTCATGAATGGGAAATGGTTGCAACAATCAAGCTGAATGCATATGCTCAACCTTGACTTTTTGACATGCCAACCACTTTGCAATAAACTCAACAACTTCTTTCTTCATGCTTGGCCAATAATATTGGCTATTGGCAGCTGCAATATTTTTTTGGTATCCTAGGTGTCCATCATAAGGTAAATTATGCATTTCTCCTAATACCATATCCTTTAATTCCCGAGAATTTGGCACATAGAATCTTCCTCTATATCTAATAATTTCATCATCTTCCATTATAGTCTTCAACTTTCTGCTGTGAGTTACCTTATTAAAGTTTTTCCCTTAACTCCATATATTTCTGGTCTGATTTTACAGTTTCTAGAATTTTATTTTTCAAGTTTGATTGAAACATGCTAATAGATGTAGCATGCATCTCATGCACCCTCCTACTGAGTGCATCAACCACCTTGTTCTCTTTACCTTTGATATGTTTTATATCAAAATCATACTCACTAATGAAATCTAACCACCTCCTTTTCTTGGCATTAAGAGTTGGTTGTCCAAATAAATATTTCATACCACTATGGTCTATCCTCAATTCAAATATTTTTCCCATGAGGTAGTGTCTCCATATCTTCAAGGCATGCACTATGGCTTCCAACTCCAAATCATGAGTTGCATAGTATCTTTCACGCTCCTTCAAATTCCTTGATTCATAACACACTACATATCCATTCTGACTAAGGACTCCACCCAATCCCTCATTACATATATCAGTGCATACAATGAAATCTTTATTTGGATAAGCAATCCTCAGTATTGGAGAACTTATTAATAAATGCGTTAAATGTTGGAAACCTCCTTCACAATCCTGTTTCCACTCAAACTTTACACCTTTGTTCTACAAATATGTAATTGGGTGTGCAATCTTTGAGAACCCCTCAATAAATATCATGTAGTAAGCTGCAAGGCCCATGAATGACCTCACTTCCGAGACATTCCTTGGTGTTGGCCATCCTTCAATGGCCTTTATCTTTTCTGGATCCATTGATATCCCTTTCTCTAAGATAATATGGCCCAAGTAATGAATTTTCTCCTGGTAAAATGAGCACTTGCTCAACTTGGCATATAACTAACGGTCCCTCAATACCTATAACACCATTCTCAAGTGTTTCTCATTCTCTTCTTCAGATTTAGAATATATCAAAATGTCATCCAAAAATAAAATGAAAAACTTGTCCAAGTAATTCCTAGATACACCATTCATGAGACACATGAAGACAACTAGTGTATTTGTTAATCCAAATAGAACCACAATGAACTCATAATGGCCATACCCTGTTCTGAAAGTAGTCTTGCTGATGTCCTCTTCTTTAACTCTTACTTGATGATAGACCGATCTGAGATCAATATTAGAGAATATATTTTCATCTTTCAGGTGATCAAAAAGGTCATCTATCCTTAGCAAAGGATACTTGGTCTTCATAGTAACCTTGTTCAACTGCCTAAAATAAGTACTAAAGTCTTAAATTTCCATCCTTTTTCTTTACAAAAAATACCGGGGCACCCCAAGGTGACACACTTGTTCATATATACCCCTTCTTTAGAATATCTTCAAGATGCATTTTCAATTCCTTCAGTTTAGGTATGATAATCCCGTAAGGAGTCTTAGATATTGGAGCTGCTCTAAGCATTATATTGATAGATAAATCAATATCTCTCTTAGGTGGAAATCCTGGTATCTCCTTAAATACATATCCAAACTCCTTCAGGACTATGCAGTCTTCAATATTTGGCACCTTGTCTTTAGGTGTCTCTTCCATCTGCACTACAAATATTTGGCACCCTTTTCTGTAACTTTTCTTCAGATGCAAGGCTGAAATTTCTCTTACAGTTACTTCTATGGGAATTCCTTGTAATTTCCTTAAGTTTCCTTCCCCATCCCAACAAGTAAATGCTTTGTTATAACAATCTAAGACATCATGATGTTGGTCTAACTAGTCCATACCAAATAGGTAGTCATAGGAACCTAAAGGTATAATATTCAAATCTATGTTGGCATTCATTCCATTCATATTCATTGGACATGCTTTGACCATCTCATTAATTTTTCTTTTATCTCATGTAGCTAGTTTCACCATACAAGGTTTTCCAAACTTGCTTCTTGGAAATTGAAACCTTTCGACCATATTAGGATCTAGATAACTATGACTAGCTCTTGAATCAATTAAAATAGCAATGGGATGATTATTGATCTTACCTTCTACTTCAATCATATGTGACTGAAATTTTGTTTGGTTTTTTTCCAAGGTTGCATAGATATTAGGTACACTTCTACCCATGTCCTCTACTGTTTCATCTTGCTGTGCACTGTGAACAGTCCCCACTCTTTCACTTATGTGAGGGAAATCCCTGTACATATTCTCTCCCTTACAACCCCAACATTGAATAGGTTGTTTCCTTGGCCTTTTCCCCAATGGCTATGTCATTCTAGATTCCTTGGTAGCTGGATGTTCCTGGTAGTTATTTCTGAAGAATGGTGGCTTAGTCCCTTCTTCCTATGTCCATCTTTCTTTTCTTCTTGTCTTCCCAAGATTTCTGGTAAGATTCTTTCCCTCTTTCCTAATCATAAAGGAACTTATCCCTTCTTATTGTTTCCTCTAATGTTTTGGGGTCATCATATTGTATTATGTCACTAATAAATGATGGCATCCCACTCAAAAATATTTGAATCTTAACTTTCTCATCTTTGATGAAGGAAACATATTTTAGCAATTCTAAAAACCTTCTTTCATACTCATCTATGGTCATAATCCCAAGCTTGAGTTCAAAGAAATCCTTCATTTCTTGTCATAGTACCTCTTAGTCAAGTATTTCCTTTAAAAATACCTCTTGAATTCTCTCCAAGTCACCTTCTTCTCATCAATATGTTGTATTTCCACATATTGGTCCCACCACACTGATGCTTTTCCCTTGAGTTGATAAATAACAATTCTACCTTCTACATGTGAAGAATAATTATGCAATTGAAAATACTTTCTCATATTTAATAGCCAAGTTTATGCATCCTCATCCTTCTTATGTTCACCATCAAAAGTGGGAGGCTTAATTTTGTTCATTTCCCCCGTAGTTCATCCACCACAGTCTTCTTAGGTTTCTTGATAGGACTTGAACTACTTCACACTCTCCTAGTTGAATTCCTTGGAGAGTGATGGTGTTTTTTGCCAACACTTCTACTGCACACTGTTCTTCTCCTCTTATCATGAGACTTATAACTTCCTGATATGCTTGACTCAGTCTGCTTATCCATCTTCTTCTATATTTTGTCCAAGCTCCGCATCAACTTAATGTTTAAGTCTTCCTTTACCTCCTTGGCTTTCATAAGCCTCTCATTGTCAGCTTTATGACTTAGGAAATCCCTTTGCAAAAATTTTATGGTTTCCACCAAGTTCATGCTTTCTTCCTTACCTTCTCCACGTCCATTTGAATTTGTACCTTCATTACCCATATGGACATACATTCCTCTAATCTCTTCTTCATGGTTGTAAATTCTCTGCACATCTTCCATGATTCTAAACTTCGGTTGATCCTTCTCTGATATAATGTTGTTAACTCTGCAAAATGTGCAGCCAACAAAATTTGTTAGGCTACACAATTTAATCAAATCATGAAATGATGTACAATTCTGTTTTCATACAACATTCATAATTCTTTATTCTGATTTCTTGGGATGTTAACTACCCAATCAACTTCACATACACTACTTCTCAATTATTATCATGCACCAATTTTTACATACACCATGCTAAAACATAACACATACACCACACACTACTATCCAATATGCATACATTTTTTTTCGCACACCAATCTTTCTTGAGCACAACTTTTGTGTCGTACACAAATACCCTGCGCATACTACAAGAACTTCACTACACGATGCCGGGTTTTTAATGTAGATATATTGCGCACACCACCAATACAACATTGCACACATGTCCTCAAATTCAAATTGCACTATGCTATACTTCAAACACTCATTTTTCACATCACATTATTATCTTTGTGCCACAAACTCTGCACTTTGTGATGCCAAAATAAGTGCACTTTACCACTCACTTATTTCCTACATACGTCACCAGTTATACATGACACAGTACCAAAACTTAGTGTACATATCCTGTACACCCTTCTTTTCTGTGCAATGCCAATGTTTAGCGTGCAAAGCTTCACAACATCACTTCTCCACACCACTGACTCCACACAGTGCAATACTTAATTTCAATGTGCCCATATGCACATCTTCTTCTTCTGCACATCATTACTACTTAGCACACACACTTCTATCGACACTTAACTGATTTTTCCATAATTTTCACCACAAAAAACAAATTGGGGATTTTTCTCGATTCTCAACCAATTTCCACCATGGACGTTCTTTAATCATGAAATTTTCTCAATTTCACTCAAGTACATCCAAATTCAACCTATGCAACAACAAATTCTTGTGTGTTCCATTGATTGACATTTTTGGTGCAATTAATTTTGTTTTTCCAAATTCCTTCACGAATTGTGAATCTTATTCAAACAAATCATCTCAATCAGTCGTGGTTTCTTTGTAAATTAAAATTTGATCAATTCCTATATTAATTTCCTTAAACATAGATTAAAATAAGGAACATCTCTTCACTTAACCAAATTTCCCAAAGCCTCAAGGAATTTAGCAACAAAAATTGGGGCTTTTACCTAATTTCACTCAAGTGATTTGAATTTCAATCATAGACAGATTGTATCTCGAAATTTAGTCACTCCCAAATTCAATTCTCTTCGAAATTATGCTTTGGCATGATTTTAACTCATCCCATCCAATCTCAGTGTTGAAAACAGGTCTCCGATGCCAATTTGTAACACCCCTAGACTCCTTCTGGGAAATTCCACTTAAAACTTTCTTTCTCTGATACCAATTTATAACGCACCCGACCACCCAGCCCAAGTCACGTCACTCAATTTTCTCTTATCATCGGCTCTGATACCAATTTACCAACAATTCCACCAAAATTACTCTGTCACTAAATAAAACATGTAAACATTCTGCAATACATGAATACATACATTTTCATAACATAATTATACACAATCATAACAAAATTACACATGCAACATAAATAACATAAACACATGACAATGATTGCATAAATATTACTTCAAACATGATTTAACACACAATTTGGCACTTATCTTTGCAATAAAGACACCAAATGTGAGCATACCTTCCACGTTCCTCTCAGCCTTAAGCCACACTGTTCTTAAATATCAATAGTGGTTCACCCCTGAGCTGGGGATAAAATCCACTTGGGTAAGGGTTCCCAATCAAGCTAAATTCTCTCATTCAATAGGAACTCGGTTACAAGCATCTTAGTCACAAGTGACTCGATTATAGGAAAGCCCATCACAGATGCTAATTCACATTGACATCCTACAATCTCTCATTCCCCAGATTCCTAGCCCACCCCAGGAAGTATGCCCCTTATATTCTCAACAGTCAGATGGCTTCCCCACTTCCCTTCCATGGCTTCAGAAATAGGCCGGACAAGAAGTATCATATCCTTGTTGCTACAATTTGGCACCTCGGGAAGTAATTCCCAACAATTCTCTCAGCTGGAGAGAATGCAATCTCCCACGGTCCTGAAAACCTGCCTCTTCCATTTATCTCTCCAAGATAAACCATGTACAGGTATCTGTGACAGTAATTAGCATATGGGTCGCAGTAACAATAAGGTTCAATGACATTCATAGTCAAATATATATTATACAATCGAATACAGATCACAACTCATTATCCTCCCTCATCCCATCGATTTCCCCGATGATATCATACCTGAATAGACTAAGTCCATACTATTTGACTGCATGTTCCCAACTTGACACCTGTCAGGTTGAGAACTGCCTCTAGTCCACAACATATTCCCAACTTGACACGTGTCATGTTGAGAATTGCCTTCAGGCACTTTTCCCCTCCTTAGGACTTATGATAAAATAATATATCCCAACTTTACACTTTTTAAGGAATATTAATATAATATACCTCACTTTATATTTTTAAGGAAATATCAATATAATATTCCTTTTTGGGGTTTAATCCATTTTAACCCAGCCCCCTTAACCTTAGTTAGTGGATTTTAAGCCCCCCATTCTCTTTTATGTGGTTGGTCTGCCACAACGATGTATTTTCATTAAATATACTTATATTTACATTCTCAATATTGCAATATTGATCTATTTCATCTAGGATTACCAACCTCAAAACATAAATCTCGTGCACTAAACTAGTGCATGTGAAACTTCTGGGATGCGTGCACTCTACTTTCAGTGTGACACCCTCACGCCCTTACACATGTGCATGTCAAATCATGACTTATATACAAAAGGCTTCTTTGGTATTCAAAAATTGTGCACTAAGCCAGTGCGCGCTGAGTCCAGGGTTGCGTGCCTATTGCTTAAGTATGTCATCCTTTTGCACTAACACTTGCTTGCACTGCATTCATTAAGTTGTTTCACTTTCAGTGCACCATTCCTGTTTACTTACCCATGTGCGCACCAAAACATTCAACTAAACATTGTATCATTTACAATTGCGCACACTCCTTTGGTGTGAGTTTCTTGCGCAAAAACTTAATGTCCATAGAACCAAACCAACAAAATTTTCCTATCAACTCACTAGCTTATAACAGAAGTATAGTTACATGGATATTTACATTTGGGGATCAGCCTAGGGGTATTACACTATTATTTTTCTTCTTTATAAGGTTACTTTCTATTTCTCTTTCTTAGTAAGAAGGATTGCAACTTGATATTTCATTATGGACCCTATTTCATGGGATCAAAGGGAATGGATTTATCTCCTTGGACTCTTGATTTCAATCCTAAAGAGGATATTATCCCCAACATGGGTTAGGCTACCTCATCTCCTTTTAATATTTTGGGGTGAAATATCTCTCAGATATATTGGGAGCAAGCTGGGTAGATTTATAGAAAGAGAAGAGAGAAAAGAAACTGTGTACTCTTGTGCACATATATATGTGGAGGTGGACCTAGAGAAGGGACTCCCAAAATGTCTACAAATCAATATGCATAGGTGGAGACATCAATAATCCCTAGATTATGAGAAACTTCCTTTTAAGTCCAAAAATTCAAGAGGTCCAACCCCCTTCAAAGTATCCATTAAATAAAGATAATAAATTTGGGCTAGTACCTAGTAGGTGAATAAATCCTCAACCCAAGGGGAATCAACAAGAAAAAGCATCATAGGATGGTTCATCCAATTCAAGCAATAAAAGATTTGAAGATCTTTAAAAACTAGAATATTCTGAGAAGGAAATCATAAGGGAAGAGAGATTGCTGAAAGATACCATCTTTAGCACAATCTATCTTAAAGGTAGTGTGGATCTATCCAATCCCCAATAGGATCCAAAGAAAAATGATCCAATAGGAAAATAAGAGGAGAAAGCATAGGAAGAAGAGGAAGCATAGGGGAAAGCAATGGATTCAGAGGAGGAAGTAGATGAAGGAGACGAATAATGGGAATCAAAAGAGGAAGTAGATGAAGAAGAGAAAGTATAAAAGCAAGAGGAAGAAGAAGTGGATAAAGATCAAGGAAATGGTGTAGGTTCTCTCATTGTTCAAAGGCCACATTCTCATTCATCTATGAAATTAGAATCTATATATCTCATTAGAGTCCCAAATAAATCCCCCCTTCCCTACCTTTATCTCACAAGGGGAAGGAAACCAAGTCAAGACCATGAGAAAATGAGGTAGAATCAAATATTCTCTTGGGTTAGGAGCTAACCCTAAATTCTTCCCTATTTGAGGAAGGGAGGGGATAATTGTCCACAATTGATAATTGTGTGTTGTTGTTACATCCTTTTATGCATACAATTTGTAAGAATTTCTTCTTGCACTCAAGAATAAAAAGGAGAAATATTTGTAGGAAGATTTCCTAGACTCTCTCCTCCCAACTCTTTGTATTAAAAAGTTGTTCAATGCAGCCACAACCTTTTCTTAATACAAATTATAAATATTTCAATTTAAAAAATAAAAGGGAAGAAATAAAGTAGAAGTTGAAAACTATTTTCTCTTAGACTTCCCTTTGTGTGCCCACATTAAGTTCCAATTTCACATTATTTGTAACACTATTGATATTTATAGCTTCTTAACTCATGGAAGAAAAAAAGGAATAGGAAAATTTTTGTCCAACATTTTAGTCATAAAAACTAAATGTTACAATAAATCAAGTAATCTCTTATTAATTTTCTTAATGTCTAATAAACCAAAGTGATCTCAAATGATGGCAATCATGAACACTAAAAAGAAGGATTATCCTAATTATTTAAGAACTTAAAAATATGTAAATATGATATATATATTACACCATATATACACTGGAATATCCTAATTCATAGAGAAAGTTTTTGGGTTGATGGCTCTTAACTTCATTTTGAAATAATATTGTTTATCCTTGTCACTCATTTGTGTTATTACAATAATAGTTACACAAAATCAAGTGCATATATAATATAGATACACATTAATTTTATCCCGATGGGTTAGCTCAAGTGGATGAGTAGTGTTGTTTTCTTGAATGAGGTTCCAGGGTCGAATCCCGGGCCAGGAGCCTATTTAGGACCTCACTTGATGTCCTTGTTGGGTTAGGCTTGTAATTAGGCCGAACGGTGTACCCCATTTACCATCCATGAAATGTGGGGAAGTACTCAGGGGTTTCCCGTGATGTATTCCTAGGGAAAAAAAGGATGCACATTAATTTTGGATTTATTACATTTTTAAAGGATTAAAAAAAACATGTACAAATATATGAGGTTAAAATTTACTATGTTACTTTATTTTTCTTATTGTTAATTTAAGTTATTTATATTAATATTAGATAATGGATATTATATATATATTGTTTTATCTAATATTAATATTAGATAATGGATATTATTATTTTAATGGATTCAAATATATTGGAATAGATATTCACCACAAGATCAACTAGAATTATAGCATTGATAAAAGGAGGAATGGAGGATGAAAAACTTATTATGGGCTTGGAAACAATTGTAAATAAGATGATCTTTGGATATGGGATAAGAAAATATCCTCTTTGAGACTCTTGTTATTCCTGTTATTCTATATGGATGTGAAGTTTGGGGATGCAGTATTTCTAGAGAGTCATGGAGAAAGATAGAGTATATCCAAAAGAATTGTGTAATCTATCATCTCAAAATTAAAGGAAATACACCCTATCATATCCTCCTCTTAGAGGTAAGCCTTTCCCCCATTGAGAGCACAACTATGACTAGATACATATTTTATAATAACAAGTTAAACAACATGGAAGAAAAGAGGATTCCTAAAATTGCTTCAAACTTCAGCCAAAACCACCTTCGAATCAAGTGGGGATGGCATAAAGATGGCCAGTCTTGGCTAAGCCATTAGGGAATAATGGAAGAGATAATTTTGCAAAATAAGGATACTATTAAAAATATTATTAAATCAAAATTTAAGGATAAAATGTGGTTTGATAAAGAGTTAGAGGAGAAAATAAAATGAAGGTATTATAAAGAGGTAATCAACCCTAATATAGAAGAGAAAAAAACATCTCACTGTTTTGACAAGTGTAAAGAAAAGAATAAGCATTGCTAAAATAAGAAAAAATTCTCATGAGCTCCATAGTGAAACTAGGCATTGGTTGATTCCTAAAATACCTTGATATGAAAGAGTGTGTCACCTTTGTGACACTAAGAGGTTTGAAGATGAAAATAACCTTCTCTTATATTGTCCAACCTATACCCAGATTAGATCTCAATTTAAAAATATTTGTCACACTACCAACCTTCCTAACCTTTTAACTCAATAAAACTATGGTGATTTTAGAAAGCTTCTCTTAATGCTTTTCGAGTATAGAAACAAAATTCTAAAGAATTACAAGTAATCCCTCACCTTCTTAACGTCTAATAGACCAATTCGGTCTCAATGGGCATTAATCATCATCATCATCACCATCATCATCATATAAAATTCCCTTCCACTTTGAATTGTAAAGGCACACCCCTTCTTTCCATATTACTGATTGTTAAATATTATTACAAGGTAAAAATTCATAATTTTATTAATAAAATAGAGAGTGAAAAACCATTTCTCTTAATGCCATGCTTACTTAATTATTCCTCATTACCCACAAATATCCTTAATGATAATTGGCTCATGAAGAGTGAATATGTCATTAACAAGATTTCAACCTCGGTGGGGAGGACAACAATTTTACCTCTCAACCACCCACACTAGTGTATTTGGGGTCAAAAAATGATTCTTTTATGACGTGGCTTCGAAATTTACGTGTTGCAATTAGGCATTTTAATAAATTCATATAATTTTAAACCATATTAGTTTCTAACTTATTTTGAAACACCATTATATCGACATATTCAGTCAAAAACATTGATTTACATACATTATTTAATGTAGATATGGTAACAAATACAATCTTTTCATCTCCCTAGAAATGACATTATAACAAAATTTTGAAATGTTGATTAAATGAAATTAGCCTACAAAACATTGGTCTTAAGGTCAAAATTTCCCAAAACAAAATTCGACATTGAAGGATATCAATAAATCAATGCCTAGGCAATTGAGATGAGGCCTAAATGTTGATATATTGATGTCTATGGAGGAATTTTTCTATGCAACCCCTATCCCATGGTGCTTCAATTTCTCCCTTTGAAACAAATTACTAGTGATGCGAAGGAGTGTTGCCTACAATCTAGATTTCAACATAGATAATGATGATGATTTATATCTATAGTATCCCTATAACATCATTAATTTGTGAATGTTGTTAGGTTAATATAGCCATGAATAATCATCATTGTCAGAGTTGAAGTCAAGACTGCAAGCAAGACTATTATAGGATGTCGGTACGAATCATTTTCAAAGGGAAAAATGAAAAAATATGAAAGGGGGATTTCACAGAAAAACACAGAGAAATAAATATAATTACCTTGGGTACCCATGAGAGAACTCTTCAACCAATTTTTCCTCTTTTTTTTTTTTAATTTCTTGCAAGAATTGAATTCTAATTGCATTTCAATCTCTTATACTACCATTTTTAGTCATTTTACTATGTAATACATCATTATATAGATAGATAGATATAGATATACATATAAAACATAAGATGATAAATCTTAGTAGAAACATTGATCCATCCATTTCATCTCATAGATCATTCTACTTACCTACTTGGACATTGAAAAAAAATCATCATAGTTTTTGGAAGACCAACATTCATTAGAAGCATGTGCACCTTAGAATTAAATCTTAAATTGTTCTTAGATTCCTAAAAATCAAATCTAAAAGGATTGCATAAAGTAATCTATAAAAAGGGAATGAATTGACATTTATATATACACACTAGTGGTAAATCATGTTACGCGGTGCAAGAAAGTCACTCTCAATTCATATTTATTGTGTAATAATTAAAACAAGTTCAAATTATACTATATTCAAAATATGATCTATCAATAATTATTCCCTTGCACTTGTTGTTCTCATTGCATAAACCATAATCTAATTTCCTTGATGCTCCTCAAACATGCAATTGTGCATTTTGTTTGTGGTACCATGTGTGAACTCTTTATAAACCCCACAAAATTCCCCAAAGTTGTTATTCTTCCATCAAGATAGATAGATTATCCTTTCTTTTGACGCTTTTCTTTTCTATTGTTACAATTTGCTGAAAGTCCATATATATATATGCATATATGGTCAAGTTAATCTAATCTCCATATTTGTACAATGGGCCAACATACTCCATCAACTCAAACTTGCATCTATATGGAAATTTTACACCATCCATGAAAAATAATCCCAACCCACATATTAATAATGGAGCAATGGAATACATGTTCCCATTAAGTATAAAATTGATTTCAAACATAGGAATTGGATTGGGGTTCCACTTCTAGATAAGATGCTTGAATTGTGTTAGAACCTACATATCATCTTTTCTCTCATTTTCATAATAACATTTCCCTCCTTGAGCATGAAAATAGTCCCTACGTCTTCAAATTTGTTTCCTGATAAGATCACCTCTAGTTGATCTCACACTCAATCCTCCTTCCCTTCTCTCATGAGAACTATCATCACTATCGAAAGAAAAATATGAAAAATATGTATTTAGTTCTACCTACATCACATTAATGTATGTATATACACAATATTATATTGATCTTGAAATAGTAAGAAAGACAAAACAAAACCATATTCTTAAAATAAGGAAAACATAAGAACCTCACCTTCCATTTCATTCCAAAGAATGCATTATTATCATTATACATGGACATTGTCTTTGCAATGATCTCATTGGAACACTTGAATAAATATTCAAAAGGCTCAAATATATGGGAAGAGGGCACCTTGGCCTACGTTTAGATAATGGTGTGCTATTAATTAAATTTTCACAACAAGATTCCATCGATGGGAAGAATACATAATAAACAATTAAACCAAAGGCTTGTAATACACAAAGAATGAAAACCCCACCATTTGTTTAACTATAGTGCATGCTGAATTAAAATAAGTATTGTACATGGATATTATGTTTTCAACTATCTCATCAGAATTATTCAATGTATCTTTAGAAGCCTCAAATATATAGGAGGAGCACATCTTGGCCCGCTTTCAAAATATGGTGTGGTATTAGTTAAATTTGAAAGAGAATATTTCATCAATGGGAGGAAGAACTAAGCAACAATTTACTCAAATATGTCATAATAAATAGAGAATTAGAACCTATATCTTGTTTCACTATAGTGCATGTTGGATCAAGATAAGTAATATACATTGATATTTCTTTTGCAATTATCTTATTAGAATGCTTCCACAGATCCTTGAAGGACTTATATCTATGGGAGTAAAGTGTATTGGCCTACTTTTAGACAATGATGTGCTATTATTTAACATTGAAAGACAATATTATGTTCATGGGAGAAATAAATAAGAAACAATTAATTGAAATGCTTGTAATGAACAATGAACAAGAACCCC
>ML789653.1:0-15832 GCA_009831015.1 Picea engelmannii
CATTCTTCTTCTTTATCATTTCTTCTACTGCTTTGACGTTCGAAGGATCATAACCGATATTGAGGACCATCTCCTCCAAATTTTTGATCCTATTGTCCTTTGCAAATGATGAAATCTTCTCCATTTTGAGTTGTGTTTGAACATTGTTCAGTGACACCTGCAATTTGGCTACAGAAGCGGAAGCATGCACCAATGTATAGAAAACCATTTCTCTGGTCTGCTTGTGCAGATCCATCTGATCAGCTGGGTGCACGTCCTTCGTCTGGAATTTGAAGGTGGCCCTCTTGTAGTCGGTGATCACCTTGGGATATGATACCTATTCCTGGAGGAAGGCCACATGCATTCTACCCTTTTCTGTGTCAAATGCAGATAGAAGTTGATGCTGAGCAGTTGACATCTGCTTCCAAAACTAAGCACAAGTACTACTGGTAAGGGTCTGTTTCTTTTTCTTGATCAGCTCGTCCCTCTCAAATATACTAAGCTTTGGTCCCACCTTGCCTGGCTGAGTGTTAAAAAGGGAGTCTGTGGATTTCTTTAGCATTGCTGGGGTAATGTCCTTATATAGGCTCAAACCGAAGGGAGGAATAACGGACTTGGTCACTATGGTAGGCGAGGCTTCTTTTTCCCCTGTCGGGTGAGGGACTGATGAAGTCTTAGGCCTCTTAGTGTACAGCTGGAACTCCTCAGAATATACCTCAGTGACAGGTGAAGATAGATCCTGCCTCGACCTCTTCTCCTTTGGGACCTATGGCGTGGTCGTTGGTGGCATAGTGGTCAGGGGAGCCTGCTGTTCCACTTCGACCAATGTGTTAGGCTCCCACACTGTCTGATTTGCAAATTTTTCAACCTCGGGCCTAGCTTCATGAACATACGGGATGTTTTTGTTCTTCACCCTCATTTCTAAAATGATCCCAGAGGGATCATAATGTCATGGGAAACTTAGGAAGAACTTAATTTCTCTCAGCATCCGGTCTGCTTCTTCCCCAGTGCCATGACTGTTGCAGATGCAGGAGCCAATCTACCCCTTGATTCTAAGCTGCTTCTTTTTCTTCAAAGATAAAAAATGGATATCATCTGAATTGATAATCTGCCTTATATATTCTAAAGTAAAGATTCTGACCGACAAATACTTGGGTAGCTTATAAGGTGCCAACTCGCACCCGTATACTCTGATCTCAGTATGATTCTGATATAGGTACCAATCCCCGGTCTTTGTGTTGTCTGAGAGGTGTAGGATCCTCTGAACTTCATTGTTTATTCGAGGCTCGGGCCAACCACCTAGCATGCTTACCACATGGTGGTAGAATAGATCGATGAACACCTTGAAGCTGTACTCTGTGGAGTTGTTCTTCAGTAAGGAGGTCCATGTTGTGACTTCCTGAGGTCTACCATCTGCATCCATATTCTGCATGGAAAATGAAAACTTATCCACCTGGAATAAGATGAACAAGTATGCTAGTATCGATGAATATCTAAACATGCCTTTAGTGTTGAAATTCACAAATTGTTCGTGAATATTGTCTGCCAAGAATGTCCTGAAATCAAACTGGGTGGTGGGCTTTTCGTCGGTAGAGAAGATGGATAGAAAACCCAAAATGGGTTCATCTACCCACTGGTCAGAATAGTATCCTAACAAAGCACAAAGGGAAGAAATGACCTGGTTTTCCTTAGTGGAGAACATGGACGATGGGTAAGGGGGATTTGTGGAAGGGAATTGAGCAGATGTGGGAAGGAAAAGCTCGAATATTTGATCTCTTTGGGGAAAAGTCATTTTTTGATACAACTCTGTAAGGATTTCTAGGTTGAAAGGAGACACGGAGTTGGCATGGGGAATTTGCATCATCTGGTCTATGGACTCGAGCATGATGAGGGAAAGGATTTCTCCATATGAGGAGATGATGGCTCTTTGTTCGGGAATATAGTGGGCTTGACACATAAGTGCGAAGTCGAGAAAATGGTGGATCTGGGGAAAGAGGTAAAGGGGTAAATTGGACTCCCAGAGTCCAATTTCATCACTCTGGTCTAGGAAAACTTCCCTGAGCCATGACTGGAGGTCTGAGAAATCAAAATCATATTTGGTATCTGTGATTAATCGATCTTTGTCGACCAGTGGGATATTTTCCAGGTCGACAGGAGGCGGGAGAAACAAATTCTCCTCTCCTTCCGTTGGTTTGGACTTTGGCACCATTTCTGCAATAGTACCTGCAATAAAAACAATGTTTGTGGGGGCGACTGATTGTGGATGAGGGTGACAAAATGTAACAGAGGAGTAAGCGATGAATTTCTCTGGTGTGACGGGTGAATAGCGAAAATAAAGGAAAAAATGGTATTTTTATTTAAACTGGGGTCGGTTGGACGCGGGAGATAGATCAGCTGGATAACGGATAGGTTATCCAGTAGTAAATGGACAACGGGTCATTTGGGGTTGAGATAGAAGGTGACGGTGGCTGAAAGATACAGACGGGTGACTTGGTGGCTAGGGATTGGGGGTAGATGTTGTAATAAGGGGCTTTCCATGAGTGAAAGGGGGGAGGGGACTGACAACAGTTATGGGATGTGACTAACTCGGGAAGAAGTGGAAGGTGACGTCCATAAGTGACGGGGGTCTATCAGGTAGCATATGGTGATGGGACTTCGGGGCAAATAGAATGACGCCACATATAACAAGGGACCCGCCAAAGGGGGAAAACCATTCTGGACCCCCCCCCCCTCAGTTAAAAGAAAATCTTCTAGGGGGATCCGAAATCCATGTAGGGTTATTGATATGCGCACCTATTTCTGAGACGTAGATCTAAGCATGCATTTTATCACTCATTCCGGACCCCCCCCTCCATTAAAGGAAGAACGGACGGGGGGGTCTGGAATCCAATATTGACCATTGATTTAAGCGCTCAACCGTGGGCCATCCAGATGCACTCAAATGTTATCAGCGATTCCAGACCACCCCCCCCCTGGTTAAAAGTAGAACGCTCGGGGGAATCCGGAATGCTCTGTGCACTGTATATCTGGGCGCCATGATTAGGACCGTCGATATGTGCAGGAAGCATAAATGGGGAGCGAAAAACACATGCTCTAGGAAAAACTTAGGATAAATGTATTTTATGGGTTTTTCCACAAACTTTTCAAGTAGACACCACCATGGGGCTTCGACCAAATGATCTTCTAAGCATATGAAACATGGTGCAACATTTACATCAAGCTGGTTTTATTGAAATGAAATGATAAAGCAACTAACCTACATACTAACCTATCTTCCTATGACAATTAACCTAGATTAAACTGTTGGGTTAAGAATTTACTCTACCCTGGGGCTATCTGACCAAGATTAGACAGTCTAGCCAGATTTATTCGCTAATCTAACCTAGACACTTTGGCTAAGATTAAATTGTTTAGCCAAATTCATTCACTACCCTATCAACATTCAAATTTAAAAAGAACTTGGCCATGCTTGAAAGGGATGGACCAAGTTAATATTATTGCATGGGGATTTTATTGCAATTCTTTTATGCCCTCTTTTTCTTTCTTTCTTTTTCTTTTTCGTTTTCCTTTTCTTTTCTTTTTCCTTTTATTTTCTTTTCTTTTTCTTTTCTTTTCTTTTCTTTTTCTTTTCTTTTCTTTTCTTTTCTTTTTCTTTTCTTTTCAAATTATTTGAAGAATGAAAAATCATTTTTCAACAAAAACACTAGAGACAGATAATATCCCAGGCACCAGTTGATCCAATAATTTATAGGGTGATAACAATGGATCCACCTGGGGATGGTACTTTCCCTGTGAAGTGCCAAGAATCCTGGTTCCTGTCAGTCTGAAAATTTCTGCCTAGTAGCCTTCGTTGGTTTTATTCTCAAAAATTGGAAAAACATTGGTCAGTAGCTTAGGGCCTTCTCTTCGATCTTCAACCAACTGACTAATGTTCTTCACTCATAAAATGTAAGTGAAAAATAAAAATTAAAATGGTATGTACAATGGAGAGTGAAAACTCGAATCTCTATTGAGGTGGCAGATAATGTTTCAAAATTCTTCCATTCACAGGTTCTCCTGGCAGATCTGTACCATCAACATTGTTTAGTAAGAAATCATTGTTTCCCCTGAAAGCATGGATAATGTATGGTCCTGTCCACACACTGACAAATTTTCCATTCTTTCCCTTGTCTTCATTTCTGGCGTCCCATCTCAGCACCAGATCTCCTAGCTCAAAATCATCTTCCTTGGTTCATTTGTCAAAGATCTTTTTGATGTTTTCTTGGATTATCTAAGTTTTGTTGAAAACAGCCTCCCTAGACTGCTACAAATGGATCATCTTGTTCATCCTTCTCTGTGAGTCATTTGGCTTAGCTTGTACATCTTGAAGCAACTTCATGACAGGGACTCCTAAAGAAGTGGGGAAAACTACCTCTGTGCCATAGACCAGCTGGTATGCTGACATACCAATTGACCTTTTGGTGGTCAGTCTGTCAACCCATAATGCAAACACCATCTTGTTGTGACATGATTTCTTGTTTTCCTGTAATGTTTTCTTGATGATATTTACCAAGGTTTTGTTTGAAGATTCTGCTAGCCCATTCCCTTGAGGGTAGTAGGCTTTGGAATGCCCCAAACCAATGTGATACTGGTTGCAGAAATCTATAATCTTCCTCGACCGAAAAGAAACTGCATTATCAGTTATAATCTTTCTAGGACATCCAAAGCGAGACAAAATATTCTTTTCAAGGAATTTGATAATAACAGAGTCAGTGGCTTTCCTTCTTGGTACTGCTTCGATCCATTTGGTAAAATAATCAGTGGCAGTGAGAATCCACCTATGTTGGCCTGAAGAAGGGGGGTGTATTTCTCCAATGAAGTCCAATCCCCATTGCTGGAAAGGGGCCTCAACTGAGATCGTTTTCAGAGGTAGAGAGAGGAGTTTCCTTTTGCCTTCAAATAGTTGACATTGATGACATGTAGTTACCTTTTGATGCACATCGGTAAACAGGGTGGGCCCATAGAATCCAGCTCTAAGTATTTTGTTGGCTGTGACCTTCCAGTTTAGATGGCCACCAAATTCTACTGCATTAAACTCTTGTAACACTTTATCAGCTTCATCTTTCAATAAACAATTTAACAGAATGCCTCCAAGATCTTTCCAATACAAATTTCCCTCTAGAAAACAAAATTTTAAGGCTTTCAACTTTAAAAATCTAGCTTTAGTCTTAGTCAAACCAGGGGGATCTTGTAAATTTTGCAAAACGAATATAAGGTATACATACCATGGAGAGTTGAGAAATACCTCTCTCACACTTGGAGTAGCCATCTTTCCCTGTTCATCTGCCACATCTAAAAAATTAATGTCAAGAGCATGGAAGTTAGATTCAACCATTAATTTAGCAAGGCCTTGACCTTTGATTAGTTTCATGGGCTTAATCTCTATATCGTATTCTAAAATGACAACAATCCATTTTCCCCTTCTTCCATCTAGATTGTCCTGTGTCAAAATGTCCTTTACTACCGAATTCGGAACATAAGCTATGGTGCGGGAATGAAGAATGTAGACCCTAAAATCTTTTATAGCTTTCACCAAGGCAAAATCTTGTTTCTCCATTATCTTGTAATTCAAAGCAGCATCTCTTAACGCTTTGCTAAAGAAAGCTATGGGATATTCATACCCTTTGTTTTTCTTTTCAGTAACACCATTGTTATCGTATGTTTGGAAGCGAAAGAAAAGAGATATAAATCCTTAGTAAAATCCAGACTAAACAAAATAGGGGCCTCTATGAGTGCTCATTTGACTTGTTCAAAAGACTGTATGGACTCAGAGTACCATTTTATTTTTACATCTTTTTTAATCATGTTTGTAATGTTTCTAAGGAGCTCGCCCAGATTGGGAATGAATCTTCGTAGAAATTTTATTCTCCCAATAAAAGACTGTAGTTCTTTGAGGTTTCTTGGGTGTTCTAATTTTGTATGGCCTCGATTCTGCTAGGGTCTATTTTGATTCCATCCTTTGAGATGATGTGTCCTAGCAGTTTGCCTTCCTCTAGCCCAAAAAGGATTTTCTTAGGATTTAAAGAAATCCCAAACCTTCTACATTTCTCGAAAACGCGTCTGAGGTGTCCCAAGTGTTCGTCATCATATCGGGAAAACACAGTTACATCATCTAAATAGACGACAATAAACTTACCCGATTCTTCCATGAAGGCAATATCCATTGCCCTATGGAAAGTGGCTCCTGCATTCATCATACCAAAAGGAATTTTCACATACATGAAAGTGCCCCATGGTGTGGTGAAAGCGGTTTCGTCTTGGTCATCCAGGTGAACTAGGACCTTATTGTAACCTGAGAAACCGTCCAACAGAGAAATTCGACTGAATCCAACCACCCTTTGCAGGATGTGGTCCATTTTTGGCAAGGGATAATTATCCTTCAGGGAGACTTTATTCAAATTTCGAAAATCTATGCAGAGTCTGATTTCGACAGATTTCTTACGTGTAAGGACCAAACTAGAGAGCCATTTGGAAAAACACAAAGGGACTATGATTTTGGCATCATACATTTTTTTGATTTCCTTTCTATCAGAGGGAGAAACTTGGGATTTATCCTCCTAAGTTTCTGCCTAAATGGTTTTTGGTATTCTTTTATTGGAATCCTATGTTGTATGATGCTAGTATCATAAGCTTTCAAATCTTCATAGCCCCAGGCAAAGACATCCGAATATTACAGTCTTCTACCTCTTGTCCATGGGCTTCAATTTTTGGTTTTTTGGCTACGTCGTTAAAATCAAACAAGTCCTCTAAAGGAACTAGACCTCTAGGAAAAACATTGCTTTTCAAATGTAAAACATCAGCATCCATTTCGTCATCGCCTAATTCTCCTGAATCTACGCTATTTACAAAATCAATTTCAAAATCAGAACTATTTACATTTTCCTCTTTGTTCTCTAAATCTATATTTGTACATTCAAAATCGTTTTTACACTGCAGAAAGTCTTCGATTTGATCATCATTACCAAACACTTGCCAGTACCTGATAAAGTCTGGAATGGTTGGTGTGCATTTCACCTCAACAGTGTATGGACAAATCGATTGGAAAGGAATCTTACAGGGGCTGCTGACGTAGCCAATCCGTCTGCCAGAATGTTCTGTCCCCTCGGCATTACCTACAAGTCAAATTCAATAAAACATCTCAAGGCATCAAGAACAACGTTCCTATAAGCTCTAAGACATGGGTGTTTCGCAGCATACTCACCTTTGATTTGCTTGATTATCAATTCAGAGTCACCTCTTACCATTATCTGTTTAGCACCAACTCTTTTCAAAAGCTTCAGACCGAGCATTATGGCTTCATACTCAACAATATTGTTAGTGCATTGGAAATTTAATTTGTAAGAATGGTTTTCTGAATACTTGTTTTTGTGATTATGCAGCCAGACTCCTACTCTAGCTCCTTCTTTGCTCACTGCTCCATCAAAATCCATGCTCCAGAAATCTGTCGGTAATTATTCAGTTATCACGTTTTTCATTCTTGCTACCTCAATGATTTCTTGGCCTTCATCTTGACTAGATGTGTCTTTTGCCAGCTGAGTATCTTGTTCTCCCATGTCATCGTCATTATACAAGATAAAAGAATCCAAGTCAGAATGGGCAGAGTAAAGGGGGTATTTGTGTGGTTTTTCTTGGCTATTGACCATGTACTTCATCAATGTTTCTCTGTATAGCCTTCTTTGTTGCCCAAAAACTGGGATAGTGACATAAGACATATCTAGATGAAGGGTTCCTTTCAACTGAGCACCCCAAGACCGGGATAGAAACATTCCATACTTCGGTGGGATGTCTGCAACTACCACATCCATTACCATGCTCTTCACAGGAATCTGAACCAAGGTGATGCATAGATCCTTGATCAAACCAATACATCTAACTTTATTGGAGTCGAATGAGTGTAAATCCTTGTAAGGTCTGGTGACCTCCAGTCCCAGTTTCTCCATTACTACTTTGGGCATCATATTATGAGAAGAACTCGAATCCAGCATGGCATTATGAAAGATCAGGTCATGTATGTTTAGAATGATGTAAAAAGGAGCGACCTCACCAGTATCATCTTGACCATCCACTTCAGGTCCGAACAGAAGTTCAGGTTGATCATATGTAAGGTTCACGGTATCTGAATGATTCATTGTTCCTATGGTTAGGGCCTTCATGCCTATGTCAGGTTCAATGGTCAGTGCTTTAATCACATGTGAGCGATAAACATCTTTGTTCATCAACTCGGTAAGTGGGATGGGAATTTTTACTTTTGCCAATTCCCCCTCTAGGCTGAAAGGTGTAAGAGATCTGCCTTGGCTCATCAATTATGGTTTGTCCACCATATTCTTTTGTCCAAAAGTACCTGGTGGATTAATAGGTGAAACCTCAGGCTATGATAGCCTTTTCAGAATAGTAAGGTTTGTTTTCGCAGGAGCTTCGACAGTGATCTTCTCAGGAATCTTCTCGGCAGATGGCTCAGAGTTCTTCTTGGTTTCGGTCACCTTCTTCGTTTCAATCGTCTTTTTTGGGGAACTCCCTTCTGTATTTTTACTCCGTAGATTATGCTACCGATGTACCTCCAAAATGGAATTTTTGAATGCTTGATGTTCTGCATCTTTAGCTTCTTCACTTACGTTTGTTTGATTGAGAAGAAAAATTTCTTTCTCTTCTTGGGTAAGGAAAATAGCTTCGTTATCGTGAATAACCATGAGATTTATGTGAGTACCCTCTAATTCCTCAATCACTTCCTCCCCTACATCAGTGTAATTTTCTTGGAGGGGAGGTCTGATCTACTGATCTGGACCCCTCTACTCTCTTTGATCCCTAGGATCTCTCTGTCTGATTTGAGGAGGGTTTCTCCTGAAGTTACGATTTTGAACCTGAGGAGCAAGTGGGTTGTCTCTTGTAGGATTTCTGTCTGACATAGTAAGTCTTTCCATCATTCTTTCCATTTCTCTAGCCAAAGAATCCAATTTGGAATATGAGGTCGACGTGGAAGGTTCTTCTTTAATTGTGACTCTCCTCTCTGACCTCTGACGTGCCCTTTTTGCCAACAAGTTGGCCTCCACACTTATAGCACTTTTTTGAATGTCTTCCAGGGTGGTGGAATTTCTTTCCCTTAGTTGGTATGACATGTCAGCATGAAAACCATCGGGGAATTTTATTAATGCCAAACCCTGTGGAGGTTTGATTTCTGTTGGGATTGCGTTGTACAAGTTATTGAAATGAGTGCAGTAATCTTGCACTGTCTCCCCTTGATTCCTTTTAATACTTTCATATTCTGACAATATTTGGAGAGGGTTTTTCTTTACCTCCAATCTATCCAAAAAACTCCTTTGGAATGCGGTAAGGTCAAGGATGGAGGCAATGCGTAAACCTTTGTACCAATTTTTTGACGTCACCTATCAAACTTTGGGTAAATAGTCTCATTTGAATGTCAGCTTCATCTACTTCATGTAGATCAAAATAATCATTCATTTTATCTACCTGTTGTTGTGCACTCAAAGGTCCTGTTGCATCGAAATATGGAAGTATTGTTTGATAGTCTTGGGGCATGGCATGTATAGGCGCAGCCAACACCAAAGGTGCATATCGAGCTGCCATGATGGGTGGAGGAGGTGGGATGACAACCTGGATGATTGACGAGGTAGCGACTGAAGACGAGGATGAGGAGGGACTGGATAGCACTGAGGGAGTGATTTTCATTTTAGTCATGGGAGACAGAACTTCAGGGGTTCGGGGTTGCAAAAAAGTTGGGTCGAAGATGATTCTAGTCACAAAACTTTCGGACCGTGTTCTAACCAGGCTTTGTTGTTTAAAGATATCAAGGTCAGGGTTTTGAAAGGTAACAGGTTTCCCTGAAAAGGAAAGGGACTTATGAAGGGGAATATGACTCACTGAGCCTTCAGCTAAGGTATTTTTCCTGAGCAATTGTTCAGGGTTATCTGTCACTATTGTCGGTTCTGGGTCTGGATGAGATCGAGTATAAACTTTCTTGGGAGCCATAATTCTTTTTGGTTTTTTATATGTATACCTTTTACTTTTATGAGTCCGAAAATAATATGTACAAAGTTTAATCAACCTCTAAACATTAATTTCTTCTCAAAATTGAAATATTCCACGGAACAAACTTTCTTTTCTGGAAAAGAAAACGTGAAATTATCAATTTTTAGTTCTTTCCCTAGTGAAGTCACCACTATGTTAGCACTTGCTAAATTTCCTAGTGGTTGAAACAGAAGAAATCTACAAAGGTAACTTTATCCAACCACTTTTGAAGCTAGGATCTAGCCCTTCCAACTACAGAGAGGGATCTCTCTATTATATTTATCTATGTTTCAAATTCTAAATATTAGGCTAGGTAAAGAAATAGATTGGTTTTGTAGACAAAGTATTTTTTCGAATTGGTTGAGACAGTCTACACATCCATTGGGCTATGGGGTCTGTGTTTTAATAAAATATGAAATACAAACCAAAAACGTGAAGGAAGACTTCCACAGGGTGAGATAATATACTCACTGGATCTTTTAGTAGCTTAAATGATGACCAAAAGAAAAGATGAGAAAGATACTTTCAACTAAGAAGCAGTTAATAATTTCTTAATTGAAAACACCAGAAGATAAACACTAAAATCTTTCGAGTCTGAAACAGGGTATACAAGATAAATCCTGCCACATTCATTACTCTTAAATATTAGTTTCAGAAAACAATATGATAACAAAGCGAGAATAACATTCAACTTAGAGAGGAAAACATCACCAGTGAATACACGCAAGAATCCTGTAAAAGTGCCTCCTTTTTATTAATGGAAGATCTCTTCAAAAATATTACAGTCTGATAGCGTCAGGGTGTGAAGATCAACAACCCCCAATACTTCAAAAGGTGAAGTATTTATAACTCAAATTATAAACGTTCCTGTCATAAATGACCAGGACATGATAAATCTATTTTTAGCCTAACTAATTTAACAAATTTCCTAAATCTAGGAACTGCTTGATGACTTGGTGTAACTGCACGCTAATTTCTGGGTAGATCGTTGATGAAGCCTTTGCACGACCTCATCTGATTGGACAGCTAACTAGACTTGGATAGATAATTTTCTAATCAATCAGATCGCAAAGTTCCTCACATCTAAGATGACTAGGCACGTTGACTTTGAGCAGTCTTCGATACACTTCGTCGATTTCTATATACTTAGCGAATGCGGGCTTGCTGAGGAATATGTATCAAATTTCATGATGGATGTTGATGTCCCACTGAAGGGCATCCATAAATGCCTTTCCAGTGATGCTCCCATGAATCCTTGCAAACTTTGAACTATCCTTAGGCACCTCAGCCAATCTCTTCTTGTAATCTGGGAGTGTCATCAGTTTATCATTAATAACCTTCAGACCAGGTAGACCTTTCTTCTGTAGAGATTTAATTTTACTGAAGAACCTTTGTACCCCCTGGTCCATGGCCTAAACCTTTTCTTCTAGCTGAAGCATTAGTCCTCTCTTGGTCAAAACCCTTTTGACCTCAAGGATGGTCTATGTTCTATCCTCAATCTTCAGCTCTTCCAGCTCTTCCCTGGTCTTGGATTTGAGGAACTTGATGATCTTGTTTGTCTGTGTTGGCCTATCTCCCAATTCTATTCTAATCTTATCAATGGCTTGTTTTCTCCTCTAGACCAACTCATTCTACTTAAACATGATATGGATCATGGTCCATATCTCATTCATCGACTTAGTGATGTTTGTCCATACACTCTCTTTAACATCAACCAATGTCTTTCCTGCCACTGTTTGTTTCTGGAGCTGCTGTAACTCCTATTTGAGTTGCTCTGTCACCAACGTTTCCTTAGATAGGATGGTCTAGAAGGAAGATTTGAGTTCCTGCATATTCTTAATCTCCTTTTTTAGCCTGTTGATCTTTGTCTCCTGCAGGTTCATCCTTTCCATGGACTCAACCAGATCGGTTGTCTTCTCCTGAGATGTCACTGGAGTCGTGGACGGGACTGATGTCACTGATGCTGTGCTCACTCCTGCAATTGGGATAACACTCAATGGAATGACTTCCATTGGATTCAGTTGCTCGTCCTCTTTTAACATTTTCTCCATATCAGCTTCCATTTCTCTAAGCTGTGTGTTCTACTCCATGAGAAGATTTAGCATCTCATCCTTCTTGCCTTCTTTCTCTACTATCTCCTTCGCCTGCGAGTCCTCTATGAGCGGTAGCTTCAGTTGTTTTCTCAAGGATGCTATATCAGCATTCTTCTTCATAATCATTTCTTTTGTTGCTTTGACGTTCGAAGGATCATAACCGATCTTGAGGACCAGATCCTCCAAAGTTTTGATCCTATTTTCCTTTGCGAATGATGAAATATTCTCCATTTTGAGCTGTGTTTGAACATTGTTCAGTGACACCTGCAATTTGGTTGCAGAAGCGGAAGCATGCGCCAACGTATAGAAAACCATTTCTCCAATCTGATTGTGCAGATCCATATGATCGACTGGGTGCATGTCCTTCGTATGGAATTCGAAGGTGGCCCTCTTGTAGTCGGTGATCACCTTGGGATCTGGTACCTTTACCTGGAGGAAGGCCATGTGTATTCTTCCCTTTTCTATGTCAAATGTAGACAGAAGTCGATGTTGCGCAGTCGACGTCTTCTTGCAAAACTGAGTGAAAGTACTGCTGGTAAGGGTCTGGTTCTTTTTCTTGATCAGCTCGTACTTCTTGAAGATACTAAGCTTTGGTCCCACCTTGCCTGGCTGAGTGTTCAAAGGGGAGTCTGTGGATTTCTTCGGCAATTCTGGGGTAATAACCTTATATAGGCTCGAATCGAAGGGAGGAATAACCGACTTGGTCACTGTGGTAGGCGGGGCTTCTTTTTCCCCTGTTGGGCCAGGGACTGACGAAGTCTTAGGCCTCTTAGTGTGAAGCTGGAAATCCTCAAAAGACACCTCAGTGACAGGCAGAGATAAATCCTACCTCGATCTCTTCTCCTTTGGGACCTGTGGCATGGTCGTTGGTGGCACAGTGGTCAAGGGAGCCTGTTGTTCCACTTTGATCAATGTGTTAGGCTACCACAATGTTTGATTTGCAAATTTTTCCACCTCAGGCCTAGCTATATGAATGTAAGGGATGTTTTTGTTCTTCACCCTCATTTTTGAAATGATCCCACAAGGATCATAATTCCATGGGAAACTTAGGAAGAAATTCATTTCTCTCAGCATCCGGTCTGCTTCTTCCCCAGCACCACGACTATTGCAAATGAAGGAGCCAATCTGCCCCTTGATTCTAAGCTGCTACTTTTTCTTCAAAGATACAAAATGGATATCATCTGAATTCATAATCTGCCTTATATATTCTAAAGCAAATATTCTGACCGGCAAATACTTGGGCAGCTTATAAGGTTCCAACTCGCACCTGTATACTCTAATCTCGGTATGATTCTGATATAGGTACCAATCTCTGGTATTTGTGTTGTCTAAGAGGTGAAAGATCCTCTGAACTTCATCATTTATTTGAGGCTCGGGCCTACCACCTATCATGCTTACCATAGGGTGGTAGAAAAGATCAATGAACGCCTTGAAGCTATACTCTATGGAGTTGTGCTTCAGCAAGGAGGTCCATGTTGTGACTGCCTGAGGTCTACCATCTGCATCCATCTTTTGCATGGAAAATGAAAAGTTATCTTCCTGGAAGAAGATGAACAAGTATGCTAGTATCGATGAATATCTAAACATGCCTTCAGTGCCGAAATTCACAAATTGTTTGTGAATATTGTCTGCCAAGAATGTGCTGAAATCAAACTGGATGGTGGGCTTTTCGTCGGTAGAGAAGATGGATAGAAAACCCAAAATGGGTTCATCTACCCACTAGTCAGAATAGTATCCTAACAAAGCACAAAGGGAAAAAATGACCTGGTTTCCCTTAGTGGAGAACATGGACAATGGGTAAGGGGGATTTGTGGAAGGGAATTGAGCAGATGTGGGAAGGAAAAGCTCGAATATTTGAGATCTTTGGGGAAAATTCATTTTCTAATACAACTCTGTAAGGATTTCCAGGTTGAAAGGAGACGCAGAGTCAGCATGGGGAATTTTCATCATCTGGTCTATGGACTCGGGCGTGATGAGGAAAAGGATTTCTCCGAACGAGGAGATGACGGCTCTTTATTTGGGAATATAGTGGGCTTGACACTTAAGTGTGAACTCAGAGAAATGGTGGATCTGGGGAAAGAGGTAAAGGGGTAAATTGGACTCCCAGAGTCCAATTTCATCACTCTGGTTCATGAAAACTTCCCTAAGCCATGACTGGAGGTCTGAGAAATCAAAATTGCATTTGGTATCTGTGATTAATCAGTCTTTGTTGACTAGTGGGATCTTGTCCAGGTCGACAGAAGGCGGGAGAAACAGATTCTCCTCTCCTTCCGTTGTTTTGAACTTTGGCGCCATTTCTGCAACAATACCTTCAATAAACACGACGTTAGTGGGGGTGACTGAATGTGAATGAGGGTGACAGAATGTAACGGAGGAGTAAGTGATGAATTTATCTGGTGCGACAGGTGAATAGCGAAAATAAGAGAAAAAATGGTAGTTTTATTTAAACTGGGGTCGGTTGGACGCGGGAGACAGGTCAGCTGGATAACAGATAGGTTATCCAGTAATAAATGGACAACAGGTCATTTGGGGTTGAGATGGTAGGTGACGGTGGCTGAAAGATACGAACGGGTGACATGGTGGCTAGGGATTGGGGGTAAAAGTCATAATAAGGGACTTGCCATCAGTGAAAGGGGGGAGGGGACTAACAACAGTTATGGGATGTGACTAACTTGGGAAGAAGTGGAAGGTGACATCCATAAGTGACGGGGGTCTGTCAGGTAGAATATGGTGACGGGACTTCGGGGCAAATAGACTAATGCCACATATAACAAGGGACCGGTTAGAGGGGGAAAACCATTCTGGACCCCCCCCCCTCAGTTAAAAGTAGATCATCCAGGGGGGTCTGAAATCCATGTAGGGCCATTGATATGTGCACCTGTTTCTGAGCCGTAGATCTAAGCGCGCGCTTTATCACTCATTCTGGACCCCCCCCATCCATTAAAGGCAGAAAAGACAGGAGGGTCTGGAATCCAATATTGACCATTGATTTAAGCACTCAACCCTGGGTCGTCCAGATGCATGTTGGTCCCCGGTTTTGACCATGTTCCTTGCCTATAATATATACCATTGACCTCCAACTATATGCCAGTACCACCCTTTTTTACCGCATTTTGATATAATCAACATCTCTTTACCATTCCAAGGGGTCACCTAAGGTATCTTTGACATTCAAGTTATTATTATGCATTTTAATACTTTAAATCGATAATTGGACTAATAACACTTGGGTTAGGTACCATTGCTATTCTTGGAACAGGACGCCGGTACCAGGTACCAACTCGCACCGTGGAGGTACTAGTGGAGCAGTTCGAAATCGATGCATCATGGCATGCGTTATGGTTCGAAGGAGAGATAGCAGATTCACAAGCCAGCTGGAGTCGTTGCCAGAGAATGCTCGAAAGACATCATGAGGCCTGGATCGATTATTCTTCAAGTGTTCACACTTCGTGACACTACGTGTCACGAAGTTGTGAAATGCGTTTTCAGTTTCATTGCATGATTACTCTCGGATCAAGAATCCGTTGCTTTATGTTTTCTTTGTCCAAGACTGTTACAAACAATAGGATTTTGATATAAACCCGTGTTCATTGCTGAGAACAAGTTACTACGACTACCATTACTGTTATTACTGTTGCTATCACTATTGTTATTGCGGCATTATGCCGTGAACCTATGTTTAATCTAAACTGTTGTTG
>ML789653.1:15932-53569 GCA_009831015.1 Picea engelmannii
CTATCAGACTGTAATATTTTTGAAGAGATCTTCCATTAATAAAAAGGAGGCACTTTTACAGGATTCTTGCGTGTATTCACTGGTGATGTTTTCCTCTCTAAGTTGAATGTTATTCTCGCTTTGTTATCATATTGTTTTCTGAAACTAATATTTAAGAGTAATGAATGTGGCAGGATTTATCTTGTATACCCTGTTTCAGACTCGAAAGATTTTAGTGTTTATCTTCTGGTGTTTTCAATTAAGAAATTATTAACTGCTTCTTAGTTGAAAGTATCTTTCTCATCTTTTCTTTTGGTCATCATTTAAGCTACTAAAAGATCCAGTGAGTATATTATCTCACCCTGTGGAAGTCTTCCTTCACGTTTTTGGTTTGTATTTCATATTTTATTAAAACACAGACCCCATAGCCCAATGGATGTGTAGACTGTCTCAACCAATTCGAAAAAATACTTTGTCTACAAAACCAATCTATTTCTTTACCTAGCCTAATATTTAGAATTTGAAACATAGATAAATATAATAGAGAGATCCCTCTCTGTAGTTGGAAGGGCTAGATCCTAGCTTCAAAAGTGGTTGGATAAAGTTACCTTTGTAGATTTCTTCTGTTTCAACCACTAGGAAATTTAGCAAGTGCTAACATAGTGGTGACTTCACTAGGGAAAGAACTAAAAATTGATAATTTCACGTTTTCTTTTCCAGAAAAGAAAGTTTGTTCCGTGGAATATTTCAATTTTGAGAAGAAATTAATGTTTAGAGGTTGATTAAACTTTGTACATATTATTTTCGGACTCATAAAAGTAAAAGGTATACATATAAAAAACCAAAAAGAATTATGGCTCCCAAGAAAGTTTATACTCGATCTCATCCAGACCCAGAACCGACAATAGTGACAGATAACCCTGAACAATTGCTCAGGAAAAATACCTTAGCTGAAGGCTCAGTGAGTCATATTCCCCTTCATAAGTCCCTTTCCTTTTCAGGGAAACCTGTTACCTTTCAAAACCCTGACCTTGATATCTTTAAACAACAAAGCCTGGTTAGAACACGGTCCGAAAGTTTTGTGACTAGAATCATCTTCGACCCAACTTTTTTGCAACCCCGAACCCCTGAAGTTCTGTCTCCCATGACTAAAATGAAAATCACTCCCTCAGTGCTATCCAGTCCCTCCTCATCCTCGTCTTCAGTCGCTACCTCGTCAATCATCCAGGTTGTCATCCCACCTCCTCCACCCATCATGGCAGCTCGATATGCACCTTTGGTGTTGGCTGCGCCTATACATGCCATGCCCCAAGACTATCAAACAATACTTCCATATTTCGATGCAACAGGACCTTTGAGTGCACAACAACAGGTAGATAAAATGAATGATTATTTTGATCTACATGAAGTAGATGAAGCTGACATTCAAATGAGACTATTTACCCAAAGTTTGATAGGTGACGTCAAAAAATTGGTACAAAGGTTTACGCATTGCCTCCATCCTTGACCTTACCGCATTCCAAAGGAGTTTTTTGGATAGATTGGAGGTAAAGAAAAACCCTCTCCAAATATTGTCAGAATATGAAAGTATTAAAAGGAATCAAGGGGAGACAGTGCAAGATTACTGCACTCATTTCAATAACTTGTACAACGCAATCCCAACAGAAATCAAACCTCCACAGGGTTTGGCATTAATAAAATTCCCCGATGGTTTTCATGCTGACATGTCATACCAACTAAGGGAAAGAAATTCCACCACCCTGGAAGACATTCAAAAAAGTGCTATAAGTGTGGAGGCCAACTTGTTGGCAAAAAGGGCACGTCAGAGGTCAGAGAGGAGAGTCACAATTAAAGAAGAACCTTCCACGTCGACCTCATATTCCAAATTGGATTCTTTGGCTAGAGAAATGGAAAGAATGATGGAAAGACTTACTATGTCAGACAGAAATCCTACAAGAGACAACCCACTTGCTCCTCAGGTTCAAAATCGTAACTTCAGGAGAAACCCTCCTCAAATCAGACAGAGAGATCCTAGGGATCAAAGAGAGTAGAGGGGTCCAGATCAGTAGATCAGACCTCCCCTCCAAGAAAATTACACTGATGTAGGGGAGGAAGTGATTGAGGAATTAGAGGGTACTCACATAAATCTCATGGTTATTCACGATAACGAAGCTATTTTCCTTACCCAAGAAGAGAAAGAAATTTTTCTTCTCAATCAAACAAACGTAAGTGAAGAAGCTAAAGATGCAGAACATCAAGCATTCAAAAATTCCATTTTGGAGGTACATCGGTAGCATAATCTACGGAGTAAAAATACAGAAGGGAGTTCCCCAAAAAAGACGATTGAAACGAAGAAGGTGACCGAAACCAAGAAGAACTCTGAGCCATCTGCCGAGAAGATTCCTGAGAAGATCACTGTCGAAGCTCCTGCGAAAACAAACCTTACTATTCTGAAAAGGCTATCATAGCCTGAGGTTTCACCTATTAATCCACCAGGTACTTTTGGACAAAAGAATATGGTGGACAAACCATAATTGATGAGCCAAGGCAGATCTCTTACACCTTTCAGCCTAGAGGGGGAATTGGCAAAAGTAAAAATTCCCATCCCACTTACCGAGTTGATGAACAAAGATGTTTATCGCTCACATGTGATTAAAGCACTGACCATTGAACCTGACATAGGCATGAAGGCCCTAACCATAGGAACAATGAATCATTCAGATACCGTGAACCTTACATATGATCAACCTGAACTTCTGTTCGGACCTGAAGTGGATGGTCAAGATGATACTGGTGAGGTCGCTCCTTTTTACATCATTCTAAACATACATGACCTGATCTTTCATAATGCCATGCTGGATTCGAGTTCTTCTCATAATATGATGCCCAAAGTAGTAATGGAGAAACTGGGACTGGAGGTCACCAGACCTTACAAGGATTTACACTCATTCGACTCCAATAAAGTTAGATGTATTGGTTTGATCAAGGATCTATGCATCACCTTGGTTCAGATTCCTGTGAAGAGCATGGTAATGGATGTGGTAGTTGCAGACATCCCACCGAAGTATGGAATGTTTCTATCCCGGTCTTGGGGTGCTCAGTTGAAAGGAACCCTTCATCTAGATATGTCTTATGTCACTATCCCAGTTTTTGGGCAACAAAGAAGGCTATACAGAGAAACATTGATGAAGTACATGGTCAATAGCCAAGAAAAACCACACAAATACCCCCTTTACTCTGCCCATTCTGACTTGGATTCTTTTATCTTGTATAATGACGATGACATGGGAGAACAAGATACTCAGCTGGCAAAAGACACATCTAGTCAAGATGAAGGCCAAGAAATCATTGAGGTAGCAAGAATGAAAAACGTGATAACTGAATAATTACCGACAGATTTCTGGAGCATGGATTTTGATGGAGCAGTGAGCAAAGAAGGAGCTAGAGTAGGAGTCTGGCTGCATAATCACAAAAACAAGTATTCAGAAAACCATTCTTACAAATTAAATTTCCAATGCACTAACAATATTGTTGAGTATGAAGCCATAATGCTCGGTCTGAAGCTTTTGAAAAGAGTTGGTGCTAAACAGATAATGGTAAGAGGTGACTCTGAATTGATAATCAAGCAAATCAAAGGTGAGTATGCTGCGAAACACCCATGTCTTAGAGCTTATAGGAACGTTGTTCTTGATGCCTTGAGATGTTTTATTGAATTTGACTTGTAGGTAATGCCGAGGGGACAGAACATTCTGGCAGACGGATTGGCTACGTCAGCAGCCCCTGTAAGATTCCTTTCCAATCGATTTGTCCATACACTGTTGAGGTGAAATGCACACCAACCATTCCAGACTTTATCAGGTACTGGCAAGTGTTTGGTAATGATGATCAAATCGAAGACTTTCTGCAGTGTAAAAACGATTTTGAATGTACAAATATAGATTTAGAGAACAAAGAGGAAAATGTAAATAGTTCTGATTTTGAAATTGATTTTGTAAATAGCGTAGATTCAGGAGAATTAGGCGATGACGAAATGGATGCTGATGTTTTACATTTGAAAAGCAATGTTTTTCCTAGAGGTCTAGTTCCTTTAGAGGACTTGTTTGATTTTAACGACGTAGCCAAAAAACCAAAAATTGAAGCCCATGGACAAGAGGTAGAAGACTGTAATATTCGGATGTCTTTGCCTGGGGCTATGAAGATTTGAAAGCTTATGATACTAGCATCATACAACATAGGATTCCAATAAAAGAATACCAAAAACCATTTAGGCAGAAACTTAGGAGGATAAATCCCAAGTTTCTCCCTCTGATAGAAAGGAAATCAAAAAAATGTATGATGCCAAAATCATAGTCCCTTTGTGTTTTTCCAAATGGCTCTCTAGTTTGGTCCTTACACGTAAGAAATCTGTCGAAATCAGACTCTGCATAGATTTTCGAAATTTGAATAAAGTCTCCCTGAAGGATAATTATCCCTTGCCAAAAATGGACCACATCCTGCAAAGGGTGGTTGGATTCAGTCGAATTTCTCTGTTGGACGGTTTCTCAGGTTACAATAAGGTCCTAGTTCACCTGGATGACCAAGACGAAACCGCTTTCACCACACCATGGGGCACTTTCATGTATGTGAAAATTCCTTTTGGTATGATGAATGCAGGAGCCACTTTCCATAGGGCAATGGATATTGCCTTCATGGAAGAATCGGGTAAGTTTATTGTCGTCTATTTAGATGATGTAACTGTGTTTTCCCGATATGATGACGAACACTTGGGACACCTCAGACGCGTTTTCGAGAAATGTAGAAGGTTTGGGATTTCTTTAAATCCTAAGAAAATCCTTTTTGGGCTAGAGGAAGGCAAACTGCTAGGACACATCATCTCAAAGGATGGAATCAAAATAGACCCTAGCAGAATCGAGGCCATACAAAATTAGAACACCCAAGAAACCTCAAAGAACTACAGTCTTTTATTGGGAGAATAAAATTTCTACGAAGATTCATTCCCAATCTGGGCGAGCTCCTTAGAAACATTACAAACATGATTAAAAAAGATGTAAAAATAAAATGGTACTCTGAGTCCATACAGTCTTTTGAACAAGTCAAATGAGCACTCATAGAGGCCCCTATTTTGTTTAGTCTGGATTTTACTAAGGATTTATATCTCTTTTCTTTCGCTTCCAAACATACGATAACAATGGTGTTACTGAAAAGAAAAACAAAGGGTATGAATATCCCATAGCTTTCTTTAGCAAAGCGTTAAGAGATGCTGCTTTGAATTACAAGATAATGGAGAAACAAGATTTTGCCTTGGTGAAAGCTATAAAAGATTTTAGGGTCTACATTCTTCATTCCCGCACCATAGCTTATGTTCCGAATTCGGTAGTAAAGGACATTTTGACACAGGACAATCTAGATGGAAGAAGGGGAAAATGGATTGTTGTCATTTTAGAATACGATATAGAGATTAAGCCCATGAAACTAATCAAAGGTCAAGGCCTTGCTAAATTAATGGTTGAATCTAACTTCCATGCTCTTGACATTAATTTTTTAGATGTGGCAGATGAACAGGGAAAGATGGCTACTCCAAGTGTGAGAGAGGTATTTCTCAACTCTCCATGGTATGTATACCTTATATTCGTTTTGCAAAATTTACAAGATCCCCCTGGTTTGACTAAGACTAAAGCTAGATTTTTAAAGTTGAAAGCCTTAAAATTTTGTTTTCTAGAGGGAAATTTGTATTGGAAAGATCTTGGAGGCATTCTGTTAAATTGTTTATTGAAAGATGAAGCTGATAAAGTGTTACAAGAGTTTAATGCAGTAGAATTTGGTGGCCATCTAAACTGGAAGGTCACAGCCAACAAAATACTTAGAGCTGGATTCTATGGGCCCACCCTGTTTACCGATGTGCATCAAAAGGTAACTACATGTCATCAATGTCAACTATTTGAAGGCAAAAGGAAACTCCTCTCTCTACCTCTGAAAACGATCTCAGTTGAGGCCCCTTTCCAGCAATGGGGATTGGACTTCATTGGAGAAATACACCCCCCTTCTTCAGGCCAACATAGGTGGATTCTCACTGCCACTGATTATTTTACCAAATGGATCGAAGCAGTACCAAGAAGGAAAGCCACTGACTCTGTTATTATCAAATTCCTTGAAAAGAATATTTTGTCTCGCTTTGGATGTCCTAGAAAGATTATAACTGATAATGCAGTTTCTTTTCGGTCGAGGAAGATTATAGATTTCTGCAACCAGTATCACATTGGTTTGGGGCATTCCAAAGCCTACTACCCTCAAGGGAATGGGCTAGCAGAATCTTCAAACAAAACCTTGGTAAATATCATCAAGAAAACATTACAGGAAAACAAGAAATCATGTCACAACAAGATGGTGTTTGCATTATGGGTTGACAGACTGACCACCAAAAGGTCAATTGGTATGTCAGCATACCAGCTGGTCTATGGCACAGAGGTAGTTTTCCCCACTTCTTTAGGAGTCCCTGTCATGAAGTTGCTTCAAGATGTACAAGCTAAGCCAAATGACTCACAGAGAAGGATGAACAAGATGATCCATTTGTAGCAGTCTAGGGAGGCTGTTTTCAACAAAACTTAGATAATCCAAGAAAACATCAAAAAGATCTTTGACAAATGAACCAAGGAAGATGATTTTGAGCTAGGAGATCTGGTGCTGAGATGGGACGCCAGAAATGAAGACAAGGGAAAGAATGGAAAATTTGTCAGTGTGTGGACAGGACCATACATTATCCATGCTTTCAGGGGAAACAATGATTTCTTACTAAACAATGTTGATGGTACAGATCTGCCAGGAGAACCTGTGAATGGAAGAATTTTGAAACATTATCTGCCACCTCAATAGAGATTCGAGTTTTCACTCTCCATTGTACATACCATTTTAATTTTTATTTTTCACTTACATTTTATGAGTGAAGAACATTAGTCAGTTGGTTGAAGATCGAAGAGAAGGCCCTAAGCTACTGACCAATGTTTTTCCAATTTTTGAGAATAAAACCAACGAAGGCTACTAGGCAGAAATTTTCAGACTGACAGGAACCAGGATTCTTGGCACTTCACAGGGAAAGTACCATCCCCAGGTGGATCCATTGTTATCACCCTATAAATTATTGGATCAACTGGTGCCTGGGATATTATCTGTCTCTAGTGTTTTTGTTGAAAAATGATTTTTCATTCTTCAAATAATTTGAAAAGAAAAGAAAAAGAAAAGAAAAGAAAAGAAAAGAAAAAGAAAAGAAAAGAAAAGAAAAAGAAAAGAAAATAAAAGGAAAAAGAAAAGAAAAGGAAAACGAAAAAGAAAAAGAAAGAAAGAAAAAGAGGGCATAAAAGAATTGCAATAAAATCCCCATGCAATAATATTAACTTGGTCCATCCCTTTCAAGCATGGCCAAGTTCTTTTTAAATTTGAATGTTGATAGGGTAGTGAATGAATTTGGCTAAACAATTTAATCTTAGCCAAAGTGTCTAGGTTAGATTAGCGAATAAATCTGGCTAGACTGTCTAATCTTGGTCAGATAGCCCCAGGGTAGAGTAAATTCTTAACCCAACAGTTTAATCTAGGTTAATTGTCATAGGAAGATAGGTTAGTATGTAGGTTAGTTGCTTTATCATTTCATTTCAATAAAACCAGCTTGATGTAAATGTTGCACCATGTTTCATATGCTTAGAAGATCATTTGGTCGAAGCCCCATGGTGGTGTCTACTTGAAAAGTTTGTGGAAAAACCCATAAAATACATTTATCCTAAGTTTTTCCTAGAGCATGTGTTTTTCGCTCCCCATTTATGCTTCCTGCACATATCGACGGTCCTAATCATGGCGCCCAGATATACAGTGCACAGAGCATTCCGGATTCCCCCGAGCGTTCTACTTTTAACCAGGGGGGGGGTGGTCTGGAATCGCTGATAACATTTGAGTGCATCTGGATGGCCCACGGTTGAGCGCTTAAATCAATGGTCAATATTGGATTCCAGACCCCCCCGTCCGTTCTTCCTTTAATGGAGGGGGGGGTCCGGAATGAGTGATAAAATGCATGCTTAGATCTACGTCTCAGAAATAGGTGCGCATATCAATAACCCTACATGGATTTCGGATCCCCCTAGAAGATTTTCTTTTAACTGAGGGGGGGGGGGTCCAGAATGGTTTTCCCCCTTTGGCGGGTCCCTTGTTATATGTGGCGTCATTCTATTTGCCCCGAAGTCCCATCACCATATGCTACCTGATAGACCCCCGTCACTTATGGACGTCACCTTCCACTTCTTCCCGAGTTAGTCACATCCCATAACTGTTGTCAGTCCCCTCCCCCCTTTCACTCATGGAAAGCCCCTTATTACAACATCTACCCCCAATCCCTAGCCACCAAGTCACCCGTCTGTATCTTTCAGCCACCGTCACCTTCTATCTCAACCCCAAATGACCCGTTGTCCATTTACTACTGGATAACCTATCCGTTATCCAGCTGATCTATCTCCCGCGTCCAACCGACCCCAGTTTAAATAAAAATACCATTTTTTCCTTTATTTTCGCTATTCACCCGTCACACCAGAGAAATTCATCGCTTACTCCTCTGTTACATTTTGTCACCCTCATCCACAATCAGTCGCCCCCACAAACATTGTTTTTATTGCAGGTACTATTGCAGAAATGGTGCCAAAGTCCAAACCAACGGAAGGAGAGGAGAATTTGTTTCTCCCGCCTCCTGTCGACCTGGAAAATATCCCACTGGTCGACAAAGATCGATTAATCACAGATACCAAATATGATTTTGATTTCTCAGACCTCCAGTCATGGCTCAGGGAAGTTTTCCTAGACCAGAGTGATGAAATTGGACTCTGGGAGTCCAATTTACCCCTTTACCTCTTTCCCCAGATCCACCATTTTCTCGACTTCGCACTTATGTGTCAAGCCCACTATATTCCCGAACAAAGAGCCATCATCTCCTCATATGGAGAAATCCTTTCCCTCATCATGCTCGAGTCCATAGACCAGATGATGCAAATTCCCCATGCCAACTCCGTGTCTCCTTTCAACCTAGAAATCCTTACAGAGTTGTATCAAAAAATGACTTTTCCCCAAAGAGATCAAATATTCGAGCTTTTCCTTCCCACATCTGCTCAATTCCCTTCCACAAATCCCCCTTACCCATCGTCCATGTTCTCCACTAAGGAAAACCAGGTCATTTCTTCCCTTTGTGCTTTGTTAGGATACTATTCTGACCAGTGGGTAGATGAACCCATTTTGGGTTTTCTATCCATCTTCTCTACCGACGAAAAGCCCACCACCCAGTTTGATTTCAGGACATTCTTGGCAGACAATATTCACGAACAATTTGTGAATTTCAACACTAAAGGCATGTTTAGATATTCATCGATACTAGCATACTTGTTCATCTTATTCCAGGTGGATAAGTTTTCATTTTCCATGCAGAATATGGATGCAGATGGTAGACCTCAGGAAGTCACAACATGGACCTCCTTACTGAAGAACAACTCCACAGAGTACAGCTTCAAGGTGTTCATCGATCTATTCTACCACCATGTGGTAAGCATGCTAGGTGGTTGGCCCGAGCCTCGAATAAACAATGAAGTTCAGAGGATCCTACACCTCTCAGACAACACAAAGACCGGGGATTGGTACCTATATCAGAATCATACTGAGATCAGAGTATACGGGTGCGAGTTGGCACCTTATAAGCTACCCAAGTATTTGTCGGTCAGAATCTTTACTTTAGAATATATAAGGCAGATTATCAATTCAGATGATATCCATTTTTTATCTTTGAAGAAAAAGAAGCAGCTTAGAATCAAGGGGTAGATTGGCTCCTGCATCTGCAACAGTCATGGCACTGGGGAAGAAGCAGACCGGATGCTGAGAGAAATTAAGTTCTTCCTAAGTTTCCCATGACATTATGATCCCTCTGGGATCATTTTAGAAATGAGGGTGAAGAACAAAAACATCCCGTATGTTCATGAAGCTAGGCCCGAGGTTGAAAAATTTGCAAATCAGACAGTGTGGGAGCCTAACACATTGGTCGAAGTGGAACAGCAGGCTCCCCTGACCACTATGCCACCAACGACCACGCCATAGGTCCCAAAGGAGAAGAGGTCGAGGCAGGATCTATCTTCACCTGTCACTGAGGTATATTCTGAGGAGTTCCAGCTGTACACTAAGAGGCCTAAGACTTCATCAGTCCCTCACCCGACAGGGGAAAAAGAAGCCTCGCCTACCATAGTGACCAAGTCCGTTATTCCTCCCTTCGGTTTGAGCCTATATAAGGACATTACCCCAGCAATGCTAAAGAAATCCACAGACTCCCTTTTTAACACTCAGCCAGGCAAGGTGGGACCAAAGCTTAGTATATTTGAGAGGGACGAGCTGATCAAGAAAAAGAAACAGACCCTTACCAGTAGTACTTGTGCTTAGTTTTGGAAGCAGATGTCAACTGCTCAGCATCAACTTCTATCTGCATTTGACACAGAAAAGGGTAGAATGCATGTGGCCTTCCTCCAGGAATAGGTATCATATCCCAAGGTGATCACCGACTACAAGAGGGCCACCTTCAAATTCCAGACGAAGGACGTGCACCCAGCTGATCAGATGGATCTGCACAAGCAGACCAGAGAAATGGTTTTCTATACATTGGTGCATGCTTCCGCTTCTGTAGCCAAATTGCAGGTGTCACTGAACAATGTTCAAACACAACTCAAAATGGAGAAGATTTCATCATTTGCAAAGGACAATAGGATCAAAAATTTGGAGGAGATGGTCCTCAATATCGGTTATGATCCTTCGAACGTCAAAGCAGTAGAAGAAATGATAAAGAAGAAGAATGCTGATATAGCATCCTTGAGAAAACAACTGAATCTCCCGCCCAAAGAGGACTCACAGGCGAAGGAGATAGCAGAGAAAGAAGGCAATAAGGATGAGATGCTAAAGCTTCTCATGGAGCAGAACGCACAGCTTAGAGAAATGGAAGCTGAGATGGAGAAACTGTTAAAAGAAAAAGAGAAACTGAAGCCAATTGAAGTCATTCCATTGAGTGCTATCCCAATTGAAGGAGTGATCATAGCAACAATGACAATAGTCTCGTCCATGACTCCAGTGACATCACAGGAGAAGACAACCGATTTAGCTGAGTCCATGGAAAGGATGAACCTGCAGGAGACAGAGATCAGTAGGATAAAAAAGGAGATTGAGAACCTGCAGGAAATCAAATCTTCCTTCCAGACCAGCCTATCTAAGGAAAAGCTTGTTAAAAATAAGCTCAAGCAGGAGTTATAGCAGCTCCAGAAACAAATAGTGGCAGGAAAGACATTTGTCGAGGTTAGAGAGAGTGTATGGACAGACATCACTAAGTCCATGAATGAGATATGGCCCATGATCCAGATCATGTTTGATCAGAATGAGTTGGTCCAGAGGAGCAAACAAGCCATTGAGAAGATTAGAGTAGAATTGGGAGATAGGCCAACACAAGCAAACGAGATCATCAAGTTCCTCAATTCCAAGACCAGGGAAGAGCTGGAAGAGCTGAAGATTGAAGACATAACAAAGACCATCCTTGAGGTCAAAAGGGTTTTGACCAAGAGAGGACTAATGCTTCAGCTAGAAGAAAAGGTTCAGGCCATGGACCAGGGGGTACAAAGGTTCTTCAGTAAAATTGAAGCTCTCCAGAAGAAAGGTCTATCTGGTCTGAAGGTTATTAATGATAAACTGATGACACTCCCAGATTACAAGAAGATATTGGCTAAGGTGTCTAAGGATAGTTCAAAGTTTGCAGGGATTCATGGGAGTATCACCGGCAAGGCATTTCTGGATTCCCTTTAGTGGGACATCAACATCCAACATGAAATTCGATACATATTCCTCACCAAGCCTACATTCGCTAAGTATACAGAAATGGATGAAGTGTATCTAAGACTGCTCAAAGTCAGCGTGCCTAGTAATCTCAGATGGGAGGAACTCTGCAATCTGATCGATTAGCAGATGAGCTGTCTAGGTCCAGTCAGTTGTCCAGTAATATGAGGTCATGCAAAGGCTTCATCAATGGTCTACCTAGAAATTAGCATGCAGTTACACCAAGTCATCAAGCAGTTCCTAGATTTAGGAAATTTGTTAAATTAGTTAGGCTAAAAATAGATTTATCACGTCCTGGTCATTTATGACAGGAACGTTTGTAATTTGAGTTATAAATACTTCACCTTTCGAAGTATTGGGGGTTGTTTATCTTCACACCCTGACGCTATCAGACTGTAATATTTTTGAAGAGATCTTCCATTAATAAAAATGAGGCACTTTTACAGGATTCTTGCATGTATTCACTGGTGATGTTTTCCTCTCTAAGTTGAATGTTATTCTCACTTTGTTATCATTTGTTTTCTGAAACTAATCTTTAAGAGTAACGAATGTGGCAGGATTTATCTTGTATACCCTATTTCAGACTCGAAAGATTTTAGTGTTTATCTTCTGGTGTTTTCAATTAAGAAATTCTTAACTGCTTCTTAGTTGAAATTATCTTTCTCATCTTTTCTTTTGGTCATCATTTAAGCTACTAAAAGATCTAGTGAGTATATTATCTCTCCCTATGGAAGTCTTCCTTCACGTTTCTGGTTTGTATTTCATATTTTATTAAAACACAGACCCCATAGCCCAATGGATGTGTAGACTGTCTCAACCAATTCGAAAAAATACTTTGACTACAAAACCAATCTATTTCTTTACCTAGCCTAATATTTAGAATTTGAAACATAGCTAAATTTAATAGAGATATCCCTCTTTGAAGTTGGAAGGGCTATATCCCATCTTCAAAAGTGGTTGGATAAAGTTACCTTTGTAGATTTCTTCTGTTTCAACCTCTAGGAAATTTACCAAGTGCTAACATAGTGGTGACTCTGATGGGGAAAGAACTAAAAATTGATAATTTTACGTTTTCTTTTCCCAAAAAGAAAGTTTTTTCCGTGGAATATTGAAAATTTGAGAAGAAAGTAATGTTTAGAGGTTGATTAAACTTTGTACATATTATTTTCGGACTCATAAAAGTAAAAAGTATATATATATAAAACCCAAAATAATTTTGGCTCCCAAGAAGTTTATACTCGATCTCATCCAGACCCAGAACCGGCAATAGTGACAGATAACCCCGAAAATTTACTCAAGAAAAATACCTTAGCTGAAGGCTCAATGAGTCATATTCCCCTTCATAAGTCCCTTTCCTTTTCAGGGAAACCTGTTACCTTTCAAAACCCTGACCTTGATATCTTTCCACAGCAAATCCTGATTAGAAAATGGTCCGAAAGTTTTGTGACTGGAATCATCTTCAGCCCAACTGTTTTGCAACCCTGAACCCCCAAAGTTCTGTTTCCCATGACTAAAATGAAAATCACTCCCTCAGTGCTATCCAGTCCCTCATCATCCTCATCTTCAGTCACTACCTCGTCGATCATCCAGGATGTCGTCCCACCTCCTCCACCCATCATGGCAGCTCGATATGCTCCTTTGGTGTTGGCTACGCCTCTACATGCCATGCCCCAAGAATATCAAACAAGACTTCCACAGTTCGATGCAATAGGAACTTTGAGTGCACGACATCACATAGATAAAATGAATGATTATTTTGATCTGCATGAAGTAGATGAAATTGACGTTCAAATGAGACTGTTTGCCCAAAGTTTGATAGGTGACGTCAAAAAATTGGTACAAAGGTTTACGCGCTACCTCCGTCCTTGACCTTACCACATTCCAAAGGAGTTTTCTGGACAGATGGGAGGCAAAGAAAAACCGTCTCCAAATATTGTTAGAATATGAAAGTATTAAAAGGAATCAAGGGGAGACAGTGCAAGATTACTGCACTCATTTCAATAACCTGTACAATGCAATCCCAGCGGAAATCAAACTTCCACAGGGTTTGGCATTAATAAAATTCCCTGATGGTTTTCACGCTGACATGTCATACCAACTAAGGGAAAGAAATTCTACCACCCTGGAAGACATGCAAAAAAGTGCTATAAGTGTGGAGGCCAACTTGTTGGCAAAAAGGGCACGTCAGAGGTCAGAGAGGAGAGTCACAATTAAAGAAGAACCTTCCATGTTGACCTCAGATTCCAAATTGGATTCTTTGGCTAGAGAAATGGAAAGAATGATGGAAAGACTTATTGTGTCAGACATAAATCCTCCAAGAGACAACCCACTTGCTCCTCAGTTTCGGAATCCTAACTTCAGGAGAAACCCTCCTACAGAGAGATCCTAGGGATCGAAGAGAGCAGAGGGGTCCAAATCAACAGATCAGACCTCCCCTGTAAGAAAATTATGTTGATGAAAGGGAGGAAGTGATTGAGGAATTAGAGGATACTCACATAAATCTCATGGGTATTAATGATAACGAAGCTATTTTCCTTACCCAAGAAGAGCAAGAACTTTTTCTTCTCAATCAAACAAAGGTAAGTGAAGAAGATGAAGATGCAGAACATTAGGCATTTGAAAATGCCATTTTGGAGGTACACCAACAGTATAATCTATGGAGTAGAAAGACAGAAGGGAGTTCCCCAAAAAATACAATTGAAATGAAGAAGGTGATTGAAACCAAGAAGACCTCTAAGCCATCTACCGAGAAGATTCCTGAGAAGAGCACTGTTGAAGCTCCTATGAAGACAAACCTTACTATTCTGAAAAGGCCGTCACAGCCTGAGGTTTCACCTATTAATCCACCAGGTACTTCTGGACAGAAGAATATGGTGGACAAACCATAATTGATGAGCTAAGGCAGAGCTCTTACACCTTTCAGCCTGGAGGGGGACTTAACCAAAGTAAAAATTACCATCCCACTTACCGAGTTGATGAACAAATACGTTTATTGCTCACAGGTGATTAAAGCACTAACCATTGAACCTGACATAGGCACGAAGGCCCTAACCATAGGATCAACGAATCATTCAGATACCGTGAACCTTATAGATGATCAACCTGAACTTCTGTTCAGACCTGAAGTGGATGGTCGATATGATACTGGTGAGGTTGCTCCTTTTTACATTAGTCTAAACATACATGACCTGATCTTGCATAATGCCATGATAGATTCAGGTGCTTCCCGCAATCTGATGCCCAAAGTAGTAATGGAGAAACTGGGACTAGAGGTCACCAGACCTTACAAGGATTTACACTCATTCGACTCCAATAAAGTTAGATGTATTGGTTTGATCAAGGATCTATGCATCACCTTGGTTCAGATTCCTTCGAAGAGCATGGTAATGGATATGGTAGTTGCAGACATCCCACCGAAGTATGGAATGTTGCTATCCCAGTATTAGGGTGCTAAGTTGAAAGGAACCCTTCAGCTAGATATGTCTTATGCCACTATCCCAGTTTTCGGGAAACAAAGAAGGCTATATAGAGAAACATTGATGAAGTACATGGTCAGTAGCCAAGAAAAACCACACAACTACCCCCTTTACTCTGCCCATTCTGACTTGGATTCTTTTATCTTGTACAATGATGGTGACACAGGAGAACAAGATACTCAGCTGGCAGAAGATAAATCTAGTCAAGATGAAGGCCAAGAAATCATTGAGGTAGCAAGAATGAAAAACGTGATAACTGAAGAATTACCGGCAAATTTCTGGAGCATGGATATTGATGGAGCAGTGAGAAAAGAAGGAGCTAGAGCAGGAGTCTGGCTGCATAATCACAAAAACAAGTATTCAGAAAACCATTCTTACAAATTAAATTTCCAATGCACTAACAATATTGCTGAGTATGAAGCCCTGATGCTCGGTCTAAAGCTTTTGAAAAGAGTTGGTGCTAAACAGATAATGGTAAGAGGTGACTCTGAATTGATAATCAAGCAAATCAAAGGTGAGTACGCTGTGAAACACCCACATCTTAGAGCTTATAGGAACGTTGTTCTTGATGCCTTGAGATGTTTTACTGAAGTTGACTTGCTGGTAATGGCGAGGGGACAGAACATTCTGGCAGACGGATTGGCTACGTCAGTAACCACCTGTAAGATTCCTTTCCGCTTGAATCATCCATACACTGTTGAGGTGAAATGTAGACCAACTGTTCCCGACAATATCAGGTATTGGCAAGTGTTTGGTAATGTTGATCAAATCGAAGACTTTCTGCAGTGTAAAAACGATTTTGAATGTACAAATATAGATTTAGAGAATGAAGAGGAAAATGTAAATAGTTCTGATTTTGAAATTGATAGTGTAAATAGCGTAGATTCAGGAGAATTAGGTGATGACGAAATGGATGTTGATGTTTTACATTGGAAAAGAAATGTTTTGCCTAGAGGTCTAGTTCCTTTAGAGGACTTGTTTGATTTTAACGACGTAGCCAAAAAATAAAAAATCGAAGCCCATGGACAAGAGGTAGAAGATCGTAATATAGGGACTGAAGAGAAACCCAGGATAGTCAAACTATCTAAATCATTACCCCCAAAGAAAAAACTCAAATACATTGAGTTGTTCAAAGAATATTCGGATGTCTTTGCCTGGGGCTATGAATATTTGAAAGCTTATGATACCAGCATCCTACAACATAGGATTCCAATAAAAGAAGACCAAAAACTATTTAGGTAGAAACTGAGGAGGATAAATCCCAAGTTGGTCCCTCTGATAGAAAAGGAAATCAAAAAAATCTACGATGCCAAAATCATAGTCCCTTTTCATTTTTCCAAATGGGTCTCTAATTTGGTCCCTACACGTAAGAAATATGGGGAAATCAGACTCTGCATAGATTTCTGAAATTTGAATAAAGTCTCCCTGAAGGATAATTATCCCTTGTCGAAAATGGACCACATCCTGCAAAGGGTGGTTGGATCCAGTCGAATTTCTTTGTTGGACGGTTTCTCAGGTTACAATAAGGTCCTAGTTCACCTAGATGACCAAGACAAAATCGCTTTCACCACACCATGGGGCACTTTCATGTATGTGAAAATGCCTTTTGGTATGATGAACACAGGAGCCACTTTCCAGAGGGCGATGGATATTGCCTTCGTGGAAGAATCGGGTAAGTTTATTGTCGTCTATTTAGATGATGTAATTGTGTTTTCCCAATCTAATGACGAACACCTGCGACACCTCATATGTGTTTTCAAGAAATGTAGAAGGCATGGGATTTCTTTAAATCCTAAGAAAATCCTTTTCAGGCTAGAGGAAGGCAAACTGCTAGGACACATCATCTCAAAGGATGGAATCAAAATAGACCCTAGCAGAATCGAGGCTATACAAAAATTAGAACACCCAAGAAACCTAAAAGAACTATAGTATTTTATCGGGAGAATAAACTTTCTATGAAGATTCATTCCCAATGTGGGCGAGCTCCTTAGAAACATTACAAACATGCTTAAAAAAGATGTAAAAATAAAATGGGACTTTGAGTCCAGACAACCTTTCGAACAAGTCAAATGAGCACTCACAGAGGCCCCTGTTTTGATCAGTCTGGATTTTACTAAGGATTTCTATCTCTTTTATTTCACTTTTAAACATACTATAGCAGCGGTGTTACTGCAAAATAACAACGAAGGGTATAAACAACCCATAGATTTGTTTAGCAAAGTGTTAAGAGATGCTGCTCTGAATTACAAGATAATGGAGAAACAAGCTTTTGCCTTGGTGAAAGCTATAAAAGATTTTAGGGTCTACATTCTCCATTCCCACACCATAGCTTATGTTCCGAATGCGGTAGTAAAGGACATTTTGACATAGGACAATCTATATGGAAGAAGGGGAAAATGGATTGCTGTCATTTTAGAATACGATATAGAGATTAAGCCCACGAAACTAATAAAAGGTCAAGGCCTTGCTAAATTAATGGCTCAATCTAACTTCCATGCTCTTGACATTAATTTTTTAGATGTGGCAGATGAACAAGGCGAGATGGTGACTCCAAGTGTGAGAGAGGTATTTCTCAACTCTCCATGGTATGCAGACCTTATATTCATTTTGAAAAATTTATAATCTCCCCCTGGTTTGACTAAGACTAAACCTAGATTTTTAAAGTCGAAAGCCTTAAAATTCTGTTTTCTAGAGGGAAATTTGTATTGGAAAGATCTTGGAGGCATTATGTTAAATTGTTTATTGAAATATGAAGATGATAAAGTGTTACAAGAGTTTCATTCAAGAGAATGTGGTGGCCATCTGAACTGGAAGGTCTCAACCAAAAAAATACTCAGAGCTGGATTCTATTGGCCCACCCTGTTTTCCGATGTGCATCAAAAGGTAATTGCATGTCATCAATGTCAATTGTTTGAAGGCAAAAGGAAACTCCTCCCTCTACCTATGAAACCGATCTCAGTTGAGGCCCCTTTCCAACAATGGGGACTGGACTTCATTGGAGAAATACACCCCCCTTCTTCAGGCCAGCATAGGTGGATTCTCACTACCACTGATTATTTTACCAAATGGATCGAAGCAGTACCAAGCAGGCAAGCCACCGACTTTGTTATTATCAAATTCCTTGAAAATAATATTTTGTCTCTCTTTGGATGTCCTAGAAAGATTATAACTGATAATGCAACTGCTTTTCGGTCGAGGAAGCTTACAGATTTCTTCAACCAACATCACATTGGTTTGGGGCATTCCACAGCCTACTACCCTCAGGGGAATGGGCTGGTGAAATCTTCAAACAAAACCTTGGTAAATATCATCAAGAAAACATTGCAGGAAAACAAGAAATCATGGCACAATAAGGTGGTGTTTGCATTATGGGTTGACAGACTAACCACCAAGAGGTCAATTGGTATGTCACCATACCAGCTGGTCTATGGAACAGAGGTAGTTTTCCCCACTTCTTTAGGAGTCCCTATCATGAAGTTGCTTCAAGATGTACAAGCTGAGCCAAATGACTCAAAGAGAAGGATCAACCAGATGATCCATTTGCAACAGTCTAGGGAGGACATTTTCAACAAAACTCGGGTAATCCAAGAAAACATCAAAAAGATCTTTGACAAACGAACCAAGGAAGATGATTTTGAGCTAGGAGATCTGGTGCTGAGATGGGATGCTAGAAATGAAGACAAGGGAAAGCATGGAAAATTTGACAATGTGTGGACAAGACCATACATGATCCAAGCTTTCAGGGGAAACAATGCTTTCTTACTAAACAATGTTGATGGGACAGATCTGCCAGGAGGACCTGTGAATGGCAGAATGTTGAAACATTATGTGCCACCTCAATAGAGATTTGAGTTTTCACTCTCCATTGTACATACCATTTTAATTTTTATTTTTCACTTGCATTTTCTGAGTGAATAACATTAGTTAGTTGGTTGAAGCCCGAAGAGAAGGCCCTAAGCTATTGACCAATGTTTTTCCAATTTTTGAGAATAAAACCAACGAAGGCTACTAGGCAAAAATTTTCAGAATGACAGGAACTAGGATTCTTGGCACTTCACAGGGCAAGTACCATCCCCAGGTGGAGCCGCTGTTATCACCCTATAAATTATAGGATCAACTGGTGACTGGGATATTATCTATCTCTAGTGTTTTTGTTGACAAATGATTTTTCATTCTGCAAATAATTTGAAAAGAAAAGAAAAAGAAAAGAAAAGAAAAAGAAAAGAAAAGAAAAGATAAGAAAAATAAAAGAAAAGAAAAGAAAAAGAAAAGAAAAGAAAAGGAAAAAGAAAAGAAAAGGAAAACGAAAAAGAAAAAGAAAGAAAGAAAAAGAGGGCATAAAAGAATTGCAATAAAAGCCCAATGCAATAATATTAACTTGGTCCATACCTTTCAAGCATGGCCAAGTTCTTTTTAAATTTGAATGTTTATAGGGTAGTGAATGAATTTGGCTAAACTGTTTAATCTTAGCCAAAGTGTCTAGGTTAGATTAGCGAATAAATCTAGCCAGACTGTCTAATCTTGGTCAGATAGCCCCAGGGTAGAGTAAATTCTTAACCCAACAGTTTAATCTGGGTTAATTGTCATAGGAAGATAGGTTAGTATGTAGGCTAGTTGCTTTATCGTTTCATTCCAATAAAACCAGCTTGATGTAAATGTTGCACCATGTTTCATATTCTTAGAAGATCATTTGGTCGAAGCCCCATGGTGGTGTCTACTTGAAAATTTTGGGGAAAAACCCATAAAATACATTTATCCTAATTTTTTCCCAGAGCATGTCTTTTCCGCTCCCCATTTATGCTCCCTGCACATATCGACAGTCTTGATCGCGAATCCCAGATCTACGGTGCATAGAGCATTCTGAACCCCCCTGACCATTATGCTTTTAACCGAGGGGTCTGGAATCGCTGATAACATTTGCGCACATCTGGATTTCCTAGGGTTGAGCGCTTAAATCAGCGGTCAATATTAGATTCCGGACCCCCCCATCCGTTCTGCCTTTAATGGAGGGGGGGGGGGGTCAGAATGAGTGATAAAGCGCACGCTTAAATATACGGCTTAGAAATAGGCACACATATCAACGACCCTACATGGATTTCGGACCCCCCTGGATGATATGATTTTAACTGAGGGGGGGGGGGTCCAGAATGGTTTTCCCCCTCTGGCGGGTCCCTTGTTATACGTGGAGTTAGTCTATTTTCACTGAAGTCTCGTCACCATCTACTACCTGACATACCCCCATCACTTATGGACGTCACCTTCCACTTCTTCCCGAGTAAGTCACATCCCATAACTATTGTCAGTCCTCTCCCCCCTTTCACTCATGGTAAGCCCCTTATTACAAATTTTACCCCCAATCCCTAGCCACCACGTCACCCATCCGTATCTTTCAGCCACCGTCACCTGCCATCTCAACCCCAAATGACCCATTGTCCATTTATTACTGGATAACCTATCTGTTATCCAATTGACCTGTCTCCTGCGTCCAACCAACCCCAGTTTAAATAAAACTACCGTTTTTTCCCTTATTTTCGCTATTCACCCGTCGCACCAGAGAAATTCATCACTTATTCCTCCGTTACATTCTGTCACCCTCATCCATAGTCAGTCGCCCCCACTAACGTTGTGTTTATTGTAGGTATTGTTGCAGAAATGGCACCAAAGTCCAAACCAATGGAAGGAGAGAGACTCCATTTCTCCTGCCTCCTGTCGACCTAGACAAGATCCCACTGGTTGACAAAGACTGATTAATCATAGATACCAAATGCGATTTTGATTTCTTAGACCTCCATTCATGGCTCAGGGAAGTTTTCCTAGACCAGAGTGATGAAATTGGACTCTGGGAGTCCAATTTACCCCTTTACCTCTTTCCCCAGATCCACCATTTTCCCGATTTCGCGCTTAAGTCTCAAGCCCACTATATTCCCGAACAAAGAGTCATCATCTCCTCGTATAGAGAAATCCTTTTCCTCATCACGCCCGAGTCCATAGACCAGATGATGCAAATTCCCCATGCCAACTCTGCATCTCCTTTCAACTTGGAAATCCTTACAGAGTTTTATCAAAAAATGAATTTTCCCCAAAGAGCTCAAATATTCGAGCTTTTCCTTCCACAAATCCCCCTTACCCATCGTCCATGTTCTCCACTAAGGGAAACCATGTCATTTCTTACCTTTGTGATTTGTTAGGATACTATTCTGACGAGTGGGTAGATGAAACTGTTCTAGGTTTTCTATCCATCTTCTCTACCGACGAAAAGCCCACCACCCAGTTTGATTTCAGCACATTCTTGGAAGACAATATTCACGAACAATTTGTGAATTTCTGCACTGAAGGCATGTTTAGATATTCATCGATACTAGCATACTTGTTTGTCTTCTTCCAGGAGGATAAGTTTTCATTTTCCATGCAGAAGATGGATGCAGATGTTAGACCTCAGGCAGTCACAACATGGACCTCCTTGCTGAAGCACAACTCCACAGAGTACAGCTTCAAGGCGTTCATCGATTTGTTCTACCACCCTGTGGTAAGCATGCTAGGTGGAAGGCCCGAGCCTCGAATAAATGATGAAGTTCAAAGGATCCTGCACCTCTCGGACAACACAAAGACTGAGGATTGGTACCTATATCAGAATCATACCAAGATCAGAGTATATGGGTGTGAGTTGGCACCTTATAAGCTGCCCAAGTATTTTTTGGTCAGAATCTTTTCTTTAGAATATATAAGGCAGATTATGAATTTAGATGATATCCATTTTGTATCTTTGAAGAAAACACAGCAGCTTAGAATCAAGGGGCAGATTGGCTCCTTCTTCTACAACATTTGTGGCACCAGGGAAGAGGGAGATCAGATGCTGAGAGAAATGAAGTTCTTCCTAAGTTTCCCATGGCATTATGATCCCTCTGGGATCATTTCAGAAATGAGGGTGAAGAACAAAAACATCCCGTACGTTCATGAAGTTAGGCCTGAGGTGGAAAAATTTGCAAATCAGACAGTGTGGGGGCCTAACACATTGGTCGAAGTGGAACAGTAGGTTCCCCCGACCACTATGCCACCAACGACCACACCACAGGTCCCAAAGGGGAAGAGGTCGAGGCAGGATTTATCTCCGCCTGTCACTGAGGTGTCTTTCAAGGAGTTCCAGCTGCACACTAAGAGGCCTAAGACTTCATCAATCTCTGGCCTGACAGGAGAAAAGAAATCCCCACCTACCACAGTGACCAAGTCAGTTATTCGTCCCTTTGGTTCGAGCCTATATAAGGACATTACCCCATCATTTCCAAAGAAATCCATAGAATCCCCTTTGAACACTCAGCTAGGCAAGGTGGGACAAAATATTAGTATCTTCAAGAAGTACGAGCTGATTAAGAAAAAGAACCAGACCCTTACCAGCAGTACTTGTGCTCATTTTTGGAAGCAGACGTCGACTGCGCAACATCAACTTCTGTCTGCATTTGACACAAAAAAGGGCAGAATGCACATGGCCTTCCTCTAGGAATAGGTACTAGATCCCAAGGTGATCACCGACTATAAGAGGGCCACCTTCAAATTCCAAATGAAGGATGTGCACCCAACCGATCAGATGGATCTGCACAAGAAGACCAGAGAAATGGTTTTCTATATGTTGGCACATGCTTCCACTTCTGCAACCAAATTGCAGGTGTCACTGAACAATGTTCAAACACAACTCAAAATGGAGAATATTTCATCATTCACAAAGGACAATAGGATCAAAACTTTGGAGGAGCTAGTCCTCAAGATCGATTATGATCCTTCAAACATCAAAGCAATAGAAGAAATGATAAAGAAGAAGAACATTGATATAGCATCCTTGAGAAAAAAACTAAAGCTCCTACCCACAGAGGACTCGTAGGTGAAGGAGATAGAAGAGAAATAAGGTGAGAAGGATGAGATGCTAAAGCTGCTCATGGAGCAAAACGCACAACTTAGAGAAATGGAATCTGAGATGGAGAAACTATTAAAAGAGAAAGAGAAACTGAAGCCAATGGAAGTCATTCCATTTAGTGCTATCCCAATTGCAGTAGTGAGCACAACATCAGTGACAACAGTCCTGTCCATGACTCCAGCGACATCTCAGGAGAAGACAACTGATCTGGCTGAGTCCATGGAAAGGATGAACTTGCAGGAGACAGAGATCAGCAGGCTAAAAAAGGAGATTGAGAACCTGCAAGAACTCAAATATTCCTTCCAGACCAGCCTATCTAAGGAAAATATGGTGACAAAGCAGCTCAAGCAGGAGTTACAGTAGCTCTAGAAACAAACAGTGGCAGGAAAGACATTGGTCGAGGTTAAAGAGAGTGTATGGACAGACATCACTAAATCCATGAATGAGATATGGCCCATGATCCAGATCATGTTTAAGAAGAATGAGTTGGTCCAGAGGAGCAAACAATCCATTGATAAGATCAGATTAGAATTGGGAGATAGGCCAACACAAGCAAATGAGATCATCAAGTTCCTCAATTCCAAGACCAGGGAAGAGATGGAAGAGTCGAAGATTGAAGACAGAACAGAGACAATCCTTGAGGTCAAAAGGGTTTTGACCAAGAGAGGACTAATTATTTAGCTGGAAGAAAAGGTTCAGGCCATGGACCAAGGGGTACAAAGGTTCTTCAGTAAAATTGAATCTCTCCAGAAGAAAGGTCTACCTGGTCTGAAGGTTATTAATGATAAACTGATGACACTCCCAGATTACAAGAATAGATTGGTTGAGGTGTCTAAGGACAGTTCAAAGTTTGCAGGGATTCAAGGGAGCATCACCGGCAAGGAATTTTTGGATTCCCTTCAGTGGGACATCAACATCCAACATGAAATTCGATACATATTCCTCACGAACCCTACATTCGCTAAGTATACAGAAATGGACGAAGTGTATCGAAGACTGCTCAAAGTCAACGTGCCTAGTCATCTCAGATGGGAGGAACTCTGTGAACTGATCGATTAGCAGATGAGCTATCTAGGTCCAGTCATTTGTCCAGTCAGATGAGGTCATGCAAAGGCTTCATCAACGGTCTACCCAGAAATTAGCATGCAGTTACACCAAGTCATCAAGCAGTTCCTAGATTTAGGAAATTTGTTAAATTAGTTAGGCTAAAAATAGATTTATCACGTCCTAGTCATTTATGATAGGAATGTTTGTAATTTGAGTTATAAATACTTCACCTTTTGAAGTATTGGGGGTTGTTTATCTTCACACCCTGATGCTATCAGACTGTAATATTTTTGAAGAGATCTTCCATTAATAAAAAGGAGGCACTTTTACAGGATTCTTGCGTGTATTCACTGGTGATGTTTTCCTCTCTAAGTTGAATGTTATGCTCACTTTGTTATCATATTGTTTTCTGAAACTAATCTTTAAGAGTAACGAATGTGGCAGGATTTATCTTGTATACCCTGTTTCAGACTCGAAAGATTTTAGTCTTTATCTTCTGGTGTTTTCAATTAAGAAATTCTTAACTACTTCTTAGTTGAAATTATCTTTCTCATCTTTTCTTCTATTCATCATTTAAGATACTAAAAGATACAATGAGTATATTATCTCGCTCTTTGGAAGTCTTCCTTCACGTTTCTGGTTTGTATTTCATATTTTATTAAAACACAGACCCCATAGCTCAATGGATGTGTAGACTGTCTCAACCAATTCGAAAAAATACTTTGACTACAAAACCAATCTATTTCTTTACCTAGCCTAATATTTGGAATTTGAAACATAGCTAAATCTGATAGAGAGATCCCTCTCTGAAGATGGAAGGGCTAGATCCCAGCTTCAAAAGTGGTTGGATAAAGTTACCTTTGTAGATTTCTTCTGTTTCAACCTCTAGGAAATTTGCCAAGTGCTAATAGAGTCACATATAATTTTACCACTTGAAAACCAATGGAGGGTTGCCAGATGAAAGTCCATGACTCGGCCATGTGGCACCATATCATTTGTCCAAAAATGTGACACATGTTAGCTTCCCATTTGCCCATGTGTTTTTCACCAAGCCTGCATGATCTTTCCACGTCAACCCATGAAAACTCATCACTCTTCCATGTCAGCACTGTACATTCATATAGACTATACGGTCAGCTACCACATCAACATTGTATGGACTGTATGGATTATACAGTCAACAATTTTTTTCTTGTTTGGAAAAATGAATAGAATGTGATATATTTCTCATACGATGTCCTTTTAAGCCCATTCAAGTTGTGTTGGGTTCGTGACAATGAGGCCTATGCTCATTTCCATTTTGAAGCAATTTTGGAGCAAAATTTGATCCCCTAGATCACACCTCCCCATTGGGAAGATTTTGGACCTCTAAAAGATTACTCTTAGTCAATATGAATATGAGGGTACAGTTCCCCCACATTTCCAATCTCAATCCAATTGGCCTTGCTTGTATTGGTTCCTTTGAGACCAATATAAAACTTGTCATTCCTTGTCTTGTACTTGGATTGGCTCTTTCTCAACTGTTATTGAATGGTTTGATGCACAAACTGAACTGTTTCAATGAAATTCTTGGCCTGGTTATAAGAAGGCTGAAATTAGTGTAGATTCTCATCCCAAAACTTAGGATGCTTTCCCACACCAAAATGGCCAGCAACAAGAGAATAATGTTCTTCCCTTATCATGTGGACTCTTTCACCCTATGAAAAACATAGCTTGCCAAGATACACAAGTTTACCATGCACATAGGAATCCATTTCCTCAACTTGGTTAGTATGACATAAATTTACATAAACATTTTTTCCATCAACATCTAAAGCATATTGTTCCAAGTAGGTCTTATGCATGATATGATTATGCTTAAAAATAACTAAAGCACTAACAATAGGCGTAGTAAGAATATCAACAACTTTTTCATAAAATTCTTTCTTATACCTTATCACTAAGTGGAAAACATAGTTTGTCAAGTCATGCAATGGAGCTTTCCTTTCTTTCCTTTCTTTCTTACATATGTCTCCTTCAACAATCATCTATGTAGTCTTATTCAAGGCTCTGAAATATACCCATATTCACCATATACAATATTTCTTTGGTACCAAACCAATTGGCGACCTTCATGGCGAAGTGCTTGGTTTGATGACCCTTTTTTGAAGAATCTATTGGGCTTGTTTTATAATTTCAACATTCTCCATGACTGACATCCTGCGCATGTCAATGTTTGGAAGAGGACCTCCTTTCTGCAATAGAATATCATGTTGGATACCCCTTTTAGGAGGCAATCCCCTTGGTTCCTGAAACATCTCAACATTTTCGTTAACATCCTCGTATAAATCATATTGTAACTTTGCATCACATCCTCTGAAAACTTCTTCGTCATTCTCTTTGGGTTTAATCATCCAAAGTACAAGGTTCTTACTATAATTGACTAGTCTCTTCATTTGTCCAACATTTGTAAGTGACAAATTCATCTTCTTTGTATGTGCTCTAACAATGTACTCAACTCCATTTAAAAAAAAATGATACTTGTTCCCATCACAATGAAAAATGGTTCTCCTATCATGTAAGTATGGGCTTCCAAACACAATACCACAAATATCCAATGGAATAAAATCAATCTCTACCTCATATATATAGTTTGCAGTGATGGAAAATATGAGTTTACACCTTCTTGTCACATGAAATTTGGCATTGTCACATATCCAACCTAAAGGGTATGGTTTAGGATGAGGAGTAGTTTCCAAATCTAGTTTCTTGACAATGCCTTCATAAATAAGGTTTGCTTGTGATCCTGTATAAAAAAGAGTATCTATCTTGGTATGTTTGGAAATTACCCTTATGTGGAAAATATCTATGCTTTATTTTTCATGTTGAGTTTCATTGATGGAGGAATTTAAAAAACTAGTGCTTGCAATAGAATCCTTACCTTGTAAACGCATGGCTATGATTTTTGTTTCATCTTATGAATTATATCCTAAATATTGTTGTACAATTGCAACAATGTTTGGTTTCTCTTTGTTGTTGAAATTTTTGGGTGTCTTTTCAGGATGAAGTTTCGAAAAATGGTCTTCATCATGGCCATCCTTTGAAAAATGTTTACATGAGAGTTTATCTCTCTCTTTCTTGACTGAAGAATTTTTCTTTCCATTTCCTTCAAACTTCCTCTTTTCCTTGTCTCCATTAAAACGCTTCTTGCTGCCCTCTTGAGGTTCATTCCTTCCTCTTGCCTCTAAATGAGTAGTCTGCACACATACCTCATCTAGATTTGAAGGGTTAAACATAAGTATTGTATTCCTCAAGTAGCTATGTAAAAATCCAATGTATTTTATCAAATTATCTTGTGAAGACAAATCTACACCCAAAACCAAATCTCTTCTCCTAAATTCTTGAGTGAAACTTTGCACATATTTCCCTTTATCTTTCCTAAAGTTTTGCCAATCCATAATAGCTTTATGCATGTATTCTAATGGATAAAATCTCCTTTTAATTGCAAGAATAAAATCATTCCAAGAGGATAAAACTTTACCATGTTTCTTCATGTCCTCTTGAGTTTTGGCTTCCCACCAAATGAGTGTTGCACTGTCCAATCTTAAAGAATAAAGTTGAATCTTAGTTTCATCATCTATGATTCTTTGTATCCTACAATACACTTCAATTTGACGAATCCAATTATCTAATTTCTCATCATTTACCTCTCCATTGTACATAGGAAATTCAAACTTAATATCAAGACTTTATAAAAGGAGTTTGTATAGGAGTTTTACCATGTTATTTTGGAGATTTAGGAGGTGGTTGTGAAATGGTAGAAGAGGTGGAAGATGGAGGTCAAGGAGGTGCAGAATCACCACTCCCTCCATTTCCCTTTGGATTTTTATCACCAATGTCTCCATTTCCCTTTGGAGGGTTGGAGCTTTCACCTTGCAATCTTGCATTCCTTTCATCAAAAAAAAAAAAATTGACAATCTCAGTCATATCATAAAAAGATTTTCTGAAATTTTCCTCCTCTGAAGGAAGAGTTCCATGACTCTCCTCATCAGCCATACTTGGTGAATATCTCCTTGAAGCTTGAGGTGATTTGATAATTCTCCTTCTTGACATCTAAGAACTTGGCTCTATAATTTTACCTTTTCCTCTTGTGATCTTCAACCTTATAAGAATAAAAAAAACAAAAACAACTTGCAAACAATAAAGCCTTCAAAAACCAAAGCTCTGATACCAACTTATCTAAAAATGGAATGAATTTGTTCCAATAGATATTTAAAATGAATAAGACTTATCTCTTTAAATTGAAAGTGTATAAATCGTATGTGTTTAGGTAATTGGATCAAGTTACTAACAGATAAAAAACATCAATAATGAACACATAACACAACAAATGATAAAGGAGTTCACCCCTCTCTTGGGCTACATATCCTTATCTAGCTTCCCTCGGATCATTTTAATTATTCTTCAAAATATCTCTTATAGTTCTCATAATATGAAATAGATGGCTCAAATGACTTCAGAATGTCCAAAAACCCCTATCTGGGATTTTTCAGCACCTGGTTTGGCCAAAAAATGAAGAAGTTACACCTCCTGGAAGTTTTCCCCTTCAAGCTTGTTGTACCTTCTTGCCAAAACGCACATGTGAATGACCAACCTGGCTTCTGCATTATTCCTGGGCCTAAAACCCAACACACACAACATCCCACAAAATCTGGCATTCTATCGAACAATTAGCACGAATAACACCCCTTAGAGTGGGGGTGTTGGTCGCATGGGGGGCCATATGGCCACGTCCCAGTGCCTATCTCGGGATCATTTGCAAGAGTGAGTGTGGTGCTGACAAGTGGTGGGTGCATGGAAATGATCATTGGTGTGTTAAACCATGTTAACTTCGCACCAAAGGTTAAATGTAAGGGTCATGTGTTATGACTACATATAACTGAGGCTACACCATTCAACACAATCCGCACCTAAAAAACCGCGTACCAAACTCCCACATGCCAACACATATATGAGAAGGTTATATGCAATGGGCATATGGTATAGTGAATGCGTCGGGGGCTAGTGTTGGAGTGAACCGCACACCAAAATTTAAAGTTGAGGACATACGACAAGGGCATATGGTATGCGTTCCATGGGTTGGGGCTAGGCCCCAACCCTTAACTCCACCAACCAAAATCTTGTTTCAATTCAATTAATTAAATCAAATCATACATTGTAAGAAACACCGTGGGTGGGCTAGTAGCCCGGGCCCTGCCAAACCACTCCCCCCCGCCCATAGGTCACGATTTCGACTCCTGTTGAGTCACATAAAATTTTACCACTTGAAAACCAATGGAGGGGTGCCATGTGGCAGCCCACAACTAGGCCATGTGGCACCATATCATTTGTCCAAAAATGTGACACGTGTCAGCATCCTGTTTGTCCGTGTGTCTGCCACCGAGCCTTCACGATCTTGCCACGCCATCTCATGCCAAATCTAAACTTTTCCTCATCAATACAACACAGTTGTATGGACTATACGGTCAGTTGCCACATCGACACTGTATGGACTGTACAGTCAACAAAATTTTGCTCATTTGACAAAATGAATAGAACGTGATATATTGCTCATACGATGCTCGTTTGAGCCCGTTGAAGTTACGTTGGGTTCATGACAATGAGGCCTATGCTCATGTTCGTTTTGAAGTGATTTCGAGCACTTTGAATCTTGAGAAAAATTTGATCCCCTAGATCAACCTTGGTACACTCTGTTCTCATGGTTAGTGAGTAGCTAAAAATGTTTTTTAGGGACTCAAAAACGCTCAACAAAAAGATGATATTCAAATAGTATAAAATGTCACAAAAATTCACTAGATTTCTACTATTGTAGACCATCGAAATGACTTCGTATGAAAAAAATTGAAAATGTACACCCATATTTAGCATGTGTAGCAATGCCATAAGGTAGTGCATGCTATGTGCACCTATAAACAATGTGTATCACTTCTCTGTCGCACCAATATCTGGTGCACACTACTTTTATGTTGTGCACCAATATCTACCACACACAATTTTGGTTCATACTATAATACGTATTGCATGAAATTTTTGTGTTCCATGCTAATATTTCACGTGCATTGCACTCTATGTGCCGCACCATGCCAAATTCTAGTGTGCTCCCACCGTGCACTAGTAATCCACGTGCACCATTAATTAAACCATCGCACGATAGGATATTAAACATGCATGGACTGCATATCAACATTGTGTGCAATCCAACAAAATTTCTCTACGTTCTGCCAATACTCAATGTGAACTCCATGCACACCAATATTATGCATTTGCATACCCTGTGCACCAATATTATGCATGCGCCACCCAATCCACACTGCACAGTGCTAAATTTAGTGCGTACATCTGCACACTATTTGTTTTCCATGCTTCACTAGCTCTACTCCACGTAGTGCCAAATTTTAGTGCGCACACCCACACACCGTTATTTGTTTCACATTACTAGCTCTACACAACACAATGCCAAATTTAAGTGTGCACACTTGCACACAATTATTTTTCATGCATTAACAACTCTGCACCATATAGTTCCAAATTGAAGTGTGCACACCCATACACCATTATTTTTCATACATTACCAATTCTGCACTGTGCAACACCAAATTTAAGTGCACACACTCGTGCACCATTATTTTTCGCGCATTACCAAATCTTCACTGCGCAACACCAAATTTAAGTGCACACACGCGCACACCATTATTTGTTTTTGCGTATTACCAACTTTGCACCACACAACACAAAATTTAAGTGTGCACACCCACACACCATTAGTTTTTGTGTATTACCAATTCTGTACCGCGCAGCGCCAAATTTAAGTGCGCACACCCATGCACCAATATTTTTCTGTGCATCCCAAATTGTACTCCGCAGCACCAAATTTTAGTGCGCACAAACACACAACCTTATTTTCCACACATCAAAATATTTTCATTATGCATCACTCATTTTTAACGTGCATACCTGCGCACGTTCATTTTTCCACACATTAATTCCTCATGAATTTCACTACAGAAATTGGGGCATTTGCCAAACTTTTCCCAATTTTCACCATGGACATTTTGCAACTATGAAATTTGTTCAATTTCACTCCGATAACACCAATTCAACCTCTACAACAAAAAATCATTGTTGGTTGACATTCCTGGAACAAAGTTTTCCGAAACTTAATTCAAGAATTGAGAATTTTAATAAATTAATCTCACTCCATCTGTCATGGCTTCCCTGTAACTTCAAATTTGACCAATTCTAGGTCTTAATTTTCTATAACAAATATTAAATTAAGAATATCTCACCACTTGGCCAAATTTCTCAAATTTCCCATGAATTTAACAACATAAATTGGAGCTTTTTCCATATTCCACGCAATTGCTTTTGATTTTTACCATGAACGCGCTGTAACTTGAAATTTGGCCACTTTGAAATAAATTCTCTGTGAAATTTCACTTCAATTCAACTTTCTCAGCCCATCCAAGATCAGTGATGAAAACTGGAGCTCTGATACCATATGTTAGCATCCCCAACATCCAACTGGGCTATGCCACATGAAATTTTCGAACTGTATACAAAATTAAAAAAATATAGAAACTATGCAAATGCACAGATTCATATAGAATAGTAATAAAAATACACATGCAACACACATAGGAAAAAAAACATAAAAATAAACACATAAATAATAATGCAACATGCAATTTAACAAACAATTGACACTTATTTTGGTAAAAATATCACCAATTGTGTGCATACCTTCCACGTTCCTCCCAGCCTTAGACTACACTGCTAAAAGCTCTCAGCAATGGGTCACCCCTAAGCTAGGACTAAAATCCACCTCGGTAAAGGAATTCCTAACTAGGTTGATGTATCTCAGACAACAAGAAAAACTCCATCACATGCGAACTCGAACTAACAACCTACAATCTCTCATTCCCCACATGCATGTCCCACCCCAAGAAGTGTGCCCCTTCTATGCTAAATAATCCCTTGACTTCCCCACTTCCTTTCTGGGGATTTAACAACAAGTTGAATAGGAAGTCTCAGAGTCCTATAGCTGCAGTTTGTCACCTTTGGGAAATCAATTCCCAAAAATTCTCTCACCTAGAGAGAATTTCTCACGGGCCTTACAACCCACCTCTTCAATATCCCATGGGCCTGGCAACCGACTTCTTCAGTCCATCTCCTAAGATAACCAAGTATAGGTACAGGTACAAGTACATGTATGGGTACAGGTACATGACAAGAAGGTATGGAGGACAATTGAATAAGTGAGTGAATGATGATGGAGTGATGGGAAAATGAACTAAGTCCAAACTATATGTACGCATGTTCCCAACTGGACAGTTGTCATGTTGAGAACTACTTTGGCCCACTTGTCCCCATCCTTAGAACTTAGGATAAAATAATTATCCATACTTTATACTTTAAGGAATATTAATAAAATATTCCTTTTTGGCTTAAGCTCCCTAGCTTAGCCCCTTATCCTTAAATTTTGTCCCCCTTTCCCTAACTAGTGGAGTTTATTTACCCATACTCTTTTACATTGTTGGTCTTCCACAATGATGTGTTTTTTTTCATTAATATTTGTGAGTGATTACATTTACATCATAGGAATATTGTCCTTTCTACATCCTGACTCACCAACCTCAAAATAGAACATGTACACAAAGGCTCTCTGGCCTTAAAATCACGCACACTTATGTTTGTTGTGCATGGTATCTTGGAATGTGCACACTTCATCATTTTAGTACACAGTACATGTGCACACAATACCATGGAAGGTGCACGCAAAATGATATCAAACAACTCACCAACTTATATACACATGTGCATTTGTATTTACATTTACAATTGGGGTTTGGCCTGTGGGTATTATACTATAAGCATCTGAGGTCATTTCCTTCATCATTTCCAAGGTTCGACAACCCTTATCCTTAGGTCCTCTAGACTTGCAGAAATTACAGAATATACTCTTATGCACAGTTTGGTATGTTTTCATCATTGGAAAATGATATGGATCATGTCCATGTGTCTTACATATTTCCCACCATAAACCTTGTGTGGGTAGGGGATTTGGCAGTCCTTCTCGCAAATACTATGAAAATGTTTGGCACTCATTTTTGTGGTGTTCTTCTGTTATGAATAAGGTACACCAAACAACTTCTCTTTTTTCCTTGCCTTTGTTTTGATTCAACTTGAATGTCATATTACTAATATCCTCTCTCAACTATTCTATAGTTGGATATATATGTTTATATTGATTCTCTTCTAGTTGCAAGGATTCTTACAGAGCCTCAACTTCAGTCTAGAACTTTTGTTTCCTCAATGGTTATTTAAAATGTGAAAATAATGAATTTATGAATAGTTTCCTATGTTGGATGTCTATTATGGGATATTTCAACTTACCTTTCAATTGATTTAACTTTTGGTCGATTTCCCAAACCGAATCTCCTTGATTATGTTTGATTTCTATCATCTCATTCATGTATTTATCTTCTGAACTTGGTCGCTGGAATTCATTGATTAGTGCCTTCTTTGCCTCTGCGATGGTTGTAGGTTCTCCTTGTGGACTATTCATTGTTAAGCTCATAAACCAGTCTAGTGTGCGTTTTATGAATGTAATTGAAAGCTGAGACACTTTTGTATCTCCATCCGTGATCTGTTTATCTTCCCAAATATTTTCACAAATAAATAGATGCTTCTCTAGGTCCTCCAACCCTTCTCCATGAAATTCTGATAACTGAATGGTCAGACTTTCTCCTGCCATTGTAAAATTTGTTGTATTACCTCCGTAGAGTGTAGATACCTAACTATTTCTAGTTGAACGAATACTTCCACTTGAATTTCCATTGGTCCCTTGTCCTACTGGAATCCTTCTACTACTAATTGCTAGTTGTCTAAACGATTCTTTCTTTCCATATGTCTTAGTCGCAAATGGGGTTATGGGTTCCACACTAATTATGATCTAGAATGGAGATCCTTCTTAAACATCGAACCCTTGACCTCTAGTTTTTCTATTATATGTGGTGTGTAGGATTTCATCAATCTACCTCATAGAATTAAGATAGTATACCTCTTCTCACCACTTTCCAAGCCTTCCTGCTCGACTACTACTCTCGTTTTCCTATTAATATTATATTGGTAGGGTCTTTTGCCACATGCCATTCCTTATTTATCCATTATTTCCTTGATCCGTTCTTCATCCATCATAATAGGGTCCATTAATTTCTTCTTCTTACCTTTATCTAGATCCTTCTCCATGTCTTAGATCGTTCTTAGTGATTCCTCCAGTATCCCCATGCACATAGATTTATTTAGTTGTTAGACTCCACAGTCATCACACCTTTATCATCCAACAAAATCTTTATTTATGTAAAAAGTGATGTAATATACCTTCCTCTTAGACCCTTCAAAAATTCGTGCTCTACAATAGTGTATGATTTTGCAGTATTGACTGCAAATTCGGTAACGAATCCTACAATAATGTTGTCTAGCCAGAAATCGGCTGTGCACGTGAATTTGTTGTTGAATTTTTGTAGATGCACAATATTTTCAGTATTCCATTCTACTAGTCATATTTGGATAGTTGGGTGATTGTATTTTAATCATAGTATCCACTCCTACAACAAATGTGGAAATTCACAGAAAAAATCCTCATGAAGATTAGTAAATACATACCTTTCCAAATATTTGCACGGTGTATAATTGGAATTTCTATTGTATTTCTGTGCAAATTTGAGCTCTTTTGTTCTCATCCATCATTCAATATCCTTCTTAGTTGGGTTCCATGGTCTAAACATCCCCTTCTAATACTGCATTCTTTTCACTATTCTACTCAACAAGTCCCTTCCAATATGTTCTTCTGGGTTCTAGCCGACAACATAACTATTTGTTGGACATTTCTTGGGATGCCTTGGGTTCTAATTTATGTTTCCAACAAAACCTTGCAAACCATCGGCCCTTATGGAGACTAGAAGGAAACATTGTTCATAGAGTGCACAATGCAGTCTCACTCGAGATGGCTTATGGGTGACTTCAGGACCCAAATGTCTACAGTCTTGAAAGGGAGACTACTATGGGGATAGGAGAAATTTTTTCTACATCATCATACATCACATATATTATTATAATACATCATTATATCCTGATATACCATTCAGTAATAAATTACATTCATTCTAGATTTAGTCTGTAGTAAATATCATGGCTATTCTATTACGCACTACATTTTCCTACTTATAGGTTAATCCATTCATAAGAAAATAATAGTAAAAAGTAACATGAAAATTCCACACAGATACACAAATTTACCGTGATTCACCCGTCCTCAGATATGTCCACAAATATATGGCTTTCTGGGATCTTTTATTAATCTTCATAAGAATTATAACATAGTGGGAATTACATTTGAGGCTAACAATACCTCACTAATCTCCACAACTTGTGACCATACCCTTGATTACAATGTTATTTCTCAACAACTCTCTTGATCTGTCTCACAACTAGCTCTCATATCATCCTCATGATCAAATCTTGCTAACCTCCAATTTTCCTCATTTTCCTACTACCCGCTATATCACCACATATATTTATATTACAAAAATAGTTTAATTACCCATTACAACAATTACCGAAACCCTAACCCACTAACCCTAGGTGGATTAGAATTTTCCAATTTCGAACTTCATGATCACGGCTAGTCTAAAATCCAATTTTTTTCCTCATTGATCCAAATATTTCTTCCTTCCTTTGAATCTCCTTGTTTCCTGACGCTTCTTTTCCAGGTTTTTAGGCACGCGTTCCTTCTTTGGTACATTTCCTAACTACCTTAATTAATTATTGTGCCTTTCCATGTTCTTTCATAACCTTATCAATAATTCCTCGATGTTTGTTCCAAAATTTCATGCACCAACAGGCCCCCAACACTCACATGTGGCTCATCCTGAGCCACTCAGGTAGTGTGTGATTCCTGTAATGACTTCTTGAGTACCTAAAACCTGTTTGTCATTTCCTGAACTTGGTATTTTACCTGTGCATTATTTTCTTTTATAATATCCAAAGTCTGAACAGTAATGTGTTCCTTCATCCGTTCCCCACTCTCCAAGACAACTTGTTCAATTTGTCCCTTTGTTGTGCCTATCTCAAATGCCATTTGTTGTGTTTGCTCTGTTGCTTCTTGTAATGGCTCCAACTAAGCCTGGCTTGACTGGTTCTCGGCTTGTATGGACTTAAACTCTATCTAAAAATTCTTCATCTCATGTGCACTTGTTAGTCTGGCATGGATTGTTATAGTTTTCTTCTTATGCTTCATTTCTTGCATTGCAGTATTTAACCCTTCTTCCTTCTGGTCCAACTCCTGAATTTTCCCATCATCTTGAAGTTTTCTCCATAACTATGTGCTCTTATTGTAAAGTTTTGTTATTTCCTGGATTATGAGCGCAATGATTTTTGTGTGACTTGTAGCATCCTTCTCTCTTTGTGTTGTTACTTTTGGTGGAGTACTAGGTGTTAATAGTTCTTTCAACTCTGTAATTTGGAATTTGTATGTCTCCATAACTTGTGCTATTTTCTCATTTTCTCCTCTATATGTATATTTTCTCCTTGTGCATTGTCTGGAATGGTTTTAAAAATTATTCCACTTGCTACTCTATTCTTCCAGCACACTACTTTGTTTCATCCCTCTCGAAATGCACCTGGTTAAGAATTATCTCCAGTTTATTATTGACTTCCTTGGCCAATTGTAATCTTGTGACATCTACATGGGCACTTGATTGGATTTCCCGTGTGACACTTACCTGCAATTTATACAACACCTTAGTTGGAATCTTGGGCACTGCCAAGTCCAAATAATCTATATCTTTTAGTGGCTTCTACACTGTAGCTTCATCTACCTGAAACATCTCCTGAGTGATACATAAATTTTCACTCCCCATAACTATGGTCTACATAGTTTCATGTTTTGGAAGTGGTCTTTCCTAAGAACTTTTTTGTTGTTATTCCAGACCTTTCTACCACGTTGTAGTAATATGCAACTGATCCAATGCATATTTTACCTGTGTCATTTTCTTCACTATTTTCTCCCTCTGCTTCTTAGCATCATACAAAGCTTCTCCCATGTGGTCCTGCATTTTTCCTTCTATTAATTTTTCATCATCCTTTGTAAGTGTAAGTTGAGGAATTCTCTGTTAAGCCCTAATATTGGCTCATTACCCCTTAATTGGGGCATATTATATTAGTAATGCTATTTTATTTATGTTGGATTTAGGCCATTAGTTGTAATTTAGATTAGTAATGTTATTTTAATTATGTCGGCTTTAAGCCATTAT
>ML789653.1:60235-81307 GCA_009831015.1 Picea engelmannii
AGATCCCAGTTCAAACTATATTGCCAGAACTTGACGAGGAAGGAAAAATCATATTGGAGCCTGAAGCCATCACTAACACAAGAATTCTCCAACTGAGGAATAGATCCATTTCAGAGTATCTCATTAAATGGAGGAAACTACCGACTGAAGATTCCACTTGGGAAGATGAGTCTTTTATACAGAAGCATCCAAAGTTACTCAAGCGTTGTGGACAACACTTGTCTCAAGGGTAGGGGCATGTTAAGCCCTAATATTGGCTCATTACCCCTTAATTGGGGCATATTAGATTAGTAATTCTATTTTATTTATGTCGGCTTTAGGCCATTAGTTGTAATTTAGATTAGTAATGTTATTTTAATTATGTCGGCTTTAAGCCATTATTTGTAATTATACCTCCTAGTCTCCTATATATACCAAGGAGAAATTTTCATTGTGAATCATCTTGTACTTGAACATTTAAGTGGGGTAAAAGGAGGTTTCCCCCTCGAGGAGGCTTATTATCTGAAATTATCTCTTTTTCAAGGCATTGAGTACTTTTCCTGAGGTTTTTATATGCTATATTGATGTTTGGTTCTTAACATTGTCTTACATACCTTCATTTTCTTGCACTATCTTGCTATCTACAATATTGGTATTTTCTTTGGTAGTGTCTCTATCTGAGTGGTATCAGCTGGTATAACCAAATCTCAGATATTTCCACCTCCCATATCCTCTGGGATAAGAACATTGGTACCGTTTTTCGTTCCTCCATTTATTTATTCTACGCGCTCCTTTTCCTAAGTTGATTAATTTCAAATAGTGTTCTTCTTCCTTGGCTTCCTATTTGTTGTACTACCCCATGTTTCTTTGGTGCACTCTGTAGCCTTTCGTGTGTTAGTTGTTAAGTTGGTTGACCTCTGTGAAGTTCCAACCTTTGTTTGTTGTTTTTAATTTGGTACTTTCTTTGAAATTACTGGAACCTTCCACTTTCTAGTCCAATCATTCATAGCCCACTATACTTCTCCCCCTATGATGCAATACCTCAACTGTAACCATTCCTTTTTAGAATCCCTCTTAGCTTGAATCCACATGTTATTCCTTGAATCTTCAAAATTGGCTATGATTTGATTATCTCTCACCACTTATGGTGGCATTCTCCATGTGTTTTCCAACTTCTCCTCCATCTCATCGTAATACATAGAAAAAATGATAATAATGGACTCCTTTGTTTTGCATCTGAATTATTCCACAGGGTTATGTATTTTGTTGTGCGATATTTCCCTAACCTCTTGTAAAGTCCACTAGATTTTGGTTCTCCCCATTCCACCAGTGCTATTAATATAATTAACCATGGATAATGAAATTCAAAATCGAGGTCCTATGCATCTTTGCAATGATCCAAATTTTTTTTTAGTAAATATGGAGCCCAACCAAGTAGACTCCCCTTTGTGTATTGTGTGGTTTCTACTATTACACCTGGAGGGGCTTCTTCCTTGCGAAATTTTATTAGAACTTTGCAAGCCATCAATGTTTTCACAAACCTAGTGGATGGTTCAATGATTTTCATAATGATCATTCCCATGGATTCTATTTCAGTCCCATACTTACTCCTTATCTCATATTTTATGGATTTTTCCTTTGTTTTATCATCCAAATATTGCTCATGTTTTTCTCCATCTAAAGGTAATCTTGTAATTTCAAAAATTAAGTCTACATCTATGGTTACAGGTCTATCCATCCATAGTATACCTCCATGTACCCATGCCAATAAGTTGTTGACATATACATTCACATCGTTTCCTCTCCCAAAGTGAGGAATCTCCAATAGGTTCATAATACATGTGTTGTATAGTCTTGCAATCCACTATTTAGGCTCCAATATGGGGTCTCTTGATGGATCTTCTTCTTTACTTTCCATGTACACTTCCAGAGTGAACTCAAGAAAATTTCCCCTGTCTGCAACATCATTATCAACATACTTGATCTTATAAACACATCCTAACATGTCAAGAAGTATCTTAACTCCTTGAGGTATCTACGATAGTGATGGTGTCAGTTCCTTTTGCTTGTGCGGTGTTGTCAGTGCTGACAATTTTTCCCTTGTTTTGTTTTTCCATGTTGATGGCCCTTCTCGTTGGTGTGCATCCTCATTGTCCTGTTCTTCCTTAGTATCTATGTTTGGCTGATTTTTGTCTTCCACCTGTATGTTTTCCTCCTATTGTTGTGATTTATCTGTTGCAACATGTTGTTCTTCTTCCACCTATTTCCTAGACTCAATAGATTTTGTCCGTTCATCATATTCCTCATTCAAGAGTTGTGATTCTCCTAACCCAGTTTGTTGTGTATGGTTTTTATCTATGATATGGTTTTGTATTCCACCCTGCAAGTTGATATCCATCTCTTCTGTTGTCGGATTATTCTCTTCTACAATTGTTAGACTAACTAGTTTGATCACTAGAGATGGAATGACACCGATATCAACCACTGCTTTATCTTGATTATGGTTTACTCCATTGACTTCTAGGTATTGTGTAGAATTTGTGACACTGTGTGTTTTCCTTATGACACAGTTGGGATCTCCGAGATTTGGTGGTGCCATTCTAATAAAGTTTGAAAGGATTGCTCTGAATCGTCAGTAAACAATCAGAAATACCCACTCACAGTGAGTTTTTTTCCCTTAGCTATGGTTTTCACAAAGTCACAATGAGTCTTATTGTTCACAGTTTATTTATTTTATAGGTCGTTCCATAAATTCTCTATCGCGCCACACTTTTGCGATCACTGGTTTTCCTTTTTTCGATCGCTTTTTGAGTCAACGTGCTACTTTTTCTGCCTGGTCACATTTCTCTAGCATGAAGTGTATTTAGTGTTGGATTACTAAGAGGGGGAGTGAATCGGTAATAGAGAAATAATCCTTTTTAACCACAAAATTCAAGTTTTATATCAATGTAGCATTATCATCCAATAGTTGCAGAGTAAATAAACAATGAACAAATGAGAAATCATGCACATACACAGTACACCAATGTTTTTACATGGAAACCCAAAGCGAGAGAAAACCACATAATGATTTTTATTATATTTCTTTAAGAATTACATTCATTTGAAGAACCAACTTCCTTTTTTTTCCAACTACAACTAGAAGGAGGCTCCAACCCCCTAGTTTCTCATACTACAACCTAATGGAAGCTCCAAATCCCCAATTCTTTGGCTACAACTAGAAGGAGGCTACAACCCCCTAGTTTCTCAAGATACAATCGAAGGGAATATACAACTCCCAAATTCTATGGCTACAGCCAAATGGTGGCTACAACCACCTATCCTTGCCATGTCCAACCACCCTGACGTAGAAGTAGAATGATGGAACCACTGTCACACTATCACTGTGAGATATACTGTTGTAAACCTATACCAGTCAACCTATAATAAACCTATAACAAACTGTACCAATAACATGTGCCAACATGTACCATACATCAACTTGTACCTCAACTTGTACCATAAACAAATGCATCAACCATGCACCAAACCTGTACAAATAACCTGGTGTTGTAGGATAAATCAGTAAATGTGGACATAAACTAATCTCCCTGGATCCACTTGGATGTAGAACAAAACAAGATAGAACATGACGCTTTCCCTAAGTTACAATCATCGAATTTACTACCAAATAAGGAATAGATGACATACCTTTGAATCTCTCTTTCTTATATCTTTGTTGTCCCTTCTTCACTCCGATGCTCTTGTGAAATGAGATCTGCAATGAAAAAAACCAACCAAAGTGAAAGAAGCAATAGTAGATTCAATGAAAACCTAAACATGTGATCAAGGAGTCATGTAATAAAATGTTAATGATTTTATGGGAAAGAAACATGCCACTGTATTATATAATGTGGAAGAAAGATACAACCAGATGACTTGATGTCATCAGGTTCCTTCCAACAGTTCCTTTCTTCCCACACACTTCTTTCTCCAATGGATTCTGAGACTGAATATATGATAGATACTCATAATCTATCTTAACACAATAAAGCTTAAAGCCAACATACAAGTTCCAAAAACTCCAAGCTACAAGCTAAATTTCCCAAGCTCAATACAACTAACTTTCTCCATGAGAGATCCTCTCCTTTTATAAGAAGAAGAGGATAAGGTGAGGAGGTTACCATGATCCCACTAAATCATGAAAACAAGTAAGATCCAAACCATTTGGAGGCCAACTCACCATAGAATCTTCTCCTTCTAGAAGCATCGAGAAAATGTGTTGGCAAATATTTAACATATAGTTAATGCTTTTCATTGATGGCAAGTACAATAATGAAGATGGCATGAGTACAGAAAGTATGTAATAGATGGGATTATGAGAAGACACTGCAAATAAGATTCGAATAAGCTCATAAGAGATAGTGCAAAGGATTGATGGCAAGAATAGTGATGGCAAAGATTAGTGATGGTAAAGAACAACGATGGCAAGAACAACGAAATAGTGAAGTGATGAAATCGCAAGGTGGACGAAAGTTTACAGTTGGGAGTAAGCTTGTCATTGATGGCAAGAAAAATGATGGAAAAGATCAGCGATGGTAAGTATCAGTGATAGAAAAGAAAAACGATGGCAAGAACAACAAAATCGTGAAGTGATGAAATCGCAAGGTGGACGAAATCGCGAAGGTGGACAAAATCGTGAAGTTGCGAACTCACGATAAGATCTGGACCGTCATCTCACCAAGGGTTCTAGACCGTTGATCTAAGATTCATTTTAGAGTTTCGCCTATCGCAACTTGGAGTGAAAAGAACCTCCATCGAAGGAATCGCGAGATGCAAATTCACGATGAGATCTGGACCGTAGATTCATTGAGATCATGGACCGTTGATCTCAGCTCCATCTCAGGGTTTCAGGGATCGCGACTTGGAGAGTTGAGATACCTCATCTCCAGACTCATGAAATGAAAAATCGTGAAATAAATTTTTTCATAAGCACTTGGTCATGGCCATGGTCATATAAAGGAAGGAGCTAGCACAGAAAAGCTCTATATCAGAGCTTCGAAGATCACGACATGGAGTGTCAAGACACAAGATCATATGAATGCTAAAATACCGAAAAGGTGAAATATCTCTATAATCAGTGGTCACCGCATGTGGTCACAGTCTCACATAGAGGAGGGAGCTAGAGAATCCAAGCTCCTTTTTGGAGATCGCAACATGAAGAGTCAAGATGCCTCATCGCAGAAACTTCGAATTGCGAAAGTGCGAAATGCATAAATCATAGCTAATCCAATGGTGCAGATGAAACTGAAGGAGATTAGAGGGCTACTGTTTCACGTCATAGTGTAACTGCCAGAAACCACTGATGGTTTCTTCCATAGGGCTTGAAGACACTTTGGGATGATTGACAGAGGAGATGAAGAGTCTTTAGGAATCTTCAAGAGGGATGAAGATACTCGTGGAGGTCATTGATAGCTGGATGAGCATTGAAGCTTGTAACTGGAACAAGGAAGGTGAGATCGACTATCACAGAGAAGATGAAGAGTCTTAACTACCAAAGAGGCCAAGGAATCTCAGCATAACACACAATGATGTTGAATGAGTGGAAAAACGGTCAGAGAAGCTAAAGAGTCATGATGATGATCAAATAGAGCACTCAAGTTGTGGAGGATATCAACGTGGTGTGAGTGTGCAGAGGCATTACGCTCATTACATGCACAAGGTGCACAAAATCTATAAATACATAGTACAAAGAGGAGATGTGCTTGTTGTTGTTGCTGGAGTTGTTGTGAATGTTGTTGAAGGTGATTTAGGCATGCAGAAGGATCATAGTACAGTAGCTGAAAAGAATAGAAGAAGAACTGTGCAGCAAATGGACATGGTGCACAGAGCATAAAAGAAGAAGAGAAGAATGGGTAGCATATGCATGCTAGAAGACAACAAGGAAGTTTGAGTAGCAAAATCTTGCAAAATAGTGATGAGACTGGTAAGCTATTATTGAACACTATATCACTGTAATAGGTTTTGGCATTTCATATTCATAATTCAGGGAGGTTGGGAGGTGCTAGGGAGGAATGGTGTCCTCAGAGGTTCAAGTGGGGGCTTGAACACAGGGAGTTGGTGCTTTCTTCTAGTTGGTGCTAGAGAAACCAGGGAGTTGGTGCTTCCTTCTAGTGGGTGCTAGAGAAAAACAGAGATTTGGTGCTCTCAACAAGTTGCATCTTGTAAAACAGAGGTTGTAGCTTCACAATGAGTTGGCGCTCAAATGTATGATAATGTAAAGAATGTAAATAATACTTATCATATAAAGAAGAAGAGGCTTTTACCCTGTATGGGTTTCCTTGGGAAATATATGTCTCTGTGTTTCTCATATATGTGACTGATGTTGAATGTGCCATTGTTCATTTCCCTGGATTATTGTGATCATCATTGAGTGCCTTGTAAATATTTTAAAAGAAGCATAATTGTTTAAGCATGGTAACAACTGATTCACCCCCCCTCTCAATTGTTCAACAATTGGTATCAGAGCCAACCTCTTTTATCTAAGGGTAGATCCTAGAGCTTAAACATGTCAAGCCATGAAGGAAATTCAACCAATAAGGCCCCTCTATTCAATGGAACAAAATTTGCCTTTTGGAAAGTTAGAATGAGAACCTACATAATGTCGTAAGGTGCAGATGTCTGGGATGTGGTAGATATTGGTTATGTAAAGCTAGTTGTGCTAGATAATAAGGATGACAAACTAGAATTGAGCTTCAACGCTAAGGCTATGAATGCTATCTTGAGTGGGCTTGCAGAAGAAGAATTCGTAAAAGTTATGCACCTAGGAACTGCCAAGGAAATGTGGGACAAACTCATTAGCAGCTATGAGAGTAATGAGAAAGTAAAGGATGCACAGCTTCAAACCTACAGAACACAGTTTGAACAGATGAAGATGAAGGAAGATGAAACTGTTGGAAAATACTTTCTAAGAGTAGAAGAAATGGTAAATGCAATGAAGGCACTTGGTGAAACAATTGATGAAACTTCTTTAGTTCAGAAAATCTTGAGATCTCTCCTAGATAAGTTTGTTGATGGGAAAAATTGACTGTCCATCAACTGGAAGAGCGAATCTGGTCCATGGTTGTCTAAATAACCCAAGTCGTTTGGTGTAACTCATTATGACGAGTTTAATGGCTCCGTTAGCCAATCTAAGAATCCTAAAAGAAACAAATAAAAGAGAGAAATAACTAACTAATTACTGAACACTATATATATGTACATATGCTCTAATGTAACTGTAGTAGTTATATTTAATAAGAAGATATACAAGTCTCATTTATTTACATGATTTATAAGATGCAAGTTTTAATCGAAACTTACGAAAATCAATGGAAAAATGATTGCTTCTAGGAAGAAGATAAAGAAAGAACATAAAAATATTTATTGTTTTTCTTTTTTAAATTTAAAGAATCTTGCAAAAAATTTAATGAAACATGAACATGTGGATAGTCAAATTTGAACCATACATTCATTGTTTCATTCATAAACAACTTAACTAAATAACACACATAATAACATGTCGATGATCAATGAAATTGGTTTTTATTTTTCTATGTTGTATGAGCTCCTGCCTGTATTTTTGTTAAGGGAAACCTATAACAGAACAATACTAGCACTTCTAGAATACATTCAAAGAAGTATTTGATATTGGAGTAAATTAATAACAACAGAAAGACAACTAATTAAAAATCGTGTGATCTTAAGATCATCAATATTTAAGAATGAAAGAAAACTCAATTCTGGGTATTGATATTATCCATCATTTAACATTAGAAATAAATTCCATAATAATAAAATGATCGATTGATCACACATAAAAAATGTAATAAGAAATTATGGATAGCATATAACATTTAACAATATGAAAACACCATATGATTGACAAGCTAAAGCTAAAATCAACCGTTATAACATTTTCATAATACAACAATAATGAAAGAATGAAATGGACTAAGTATCACACAGTTCTAAATCCAAAGATGAATTACTTTCCCATATTCTTTCTCAAAATCACATGCCCATATTGTAGTCCTGGAAGAATTGTTTTAAGATAATAAACTGTTAAAGATTGAAAAAATTAATACATAAATGATAATAATTAACCATGTATTGATAAAAATGATAAATCTATTTAAATTAATGCATAATCAATTATTCAAAGAATATGAAGATATTATATGAAAATAAAACCATTTTACTTACAGGACAAAAGCCATTAAGCAACCTGGAATTCCATATTCTTCTTTAAAATGCTCGTCCATTCTCCCAAAGTTTCCAGCCATCCATTACTCCATTTGAAAAGAAATAAAAAATTTACAAAAGAAATAACATACAAAAGAGAAAGGATTAAAATCCTCCTCTCCAATTCTTGGATCCTCGATGGCTCTGATCTTTCTCATATATTTATAAAATGAATGAACAGTCTGGGCATCACTATTAATTTCCGCCACCTGAAATTTTCCTCTAAAAGAGATCCAAATATCTCTCAAATCGTACCTTTGTTTGGGAAAATCTCTATGAAAAAGGTAAATGGGTCCATTTTAGTTCTGGGTTTTCAACCATTTCTCCAAATTCCTCACGGTTTGGCTGCAATCAGTCATGCAAAGTCGTGTGTCTGATCTTGACGCCTTTCCAAATTTTATCTATTGTTGCTCATAAAATTATTTGTAGAAATCCAAAATTATTTTTGGATCAATCATCTTGAACGTATTTGGATAATAAAATCAAGCCATGATCAGATCCATATCAAATATTTGATAATAGAAACCTGTGAAACAAAAAGAAACATAAATTAATAACCTAAAAATTGTGAATAAAACAAAATCTAGAAAAATAAAAAATGAATTTAAACTAACTATAACTTATAAACAAACATTATTTATAATTTGTTTTCAAATATGATATAGAAGCTTCAAGTTAATGGAGAAAAAATATTAATTTTAGTTTTTTACAAAATCAAACAAATGATAGATAATTCTTTGATTATTATTATTTTGAAATGAGATGCAAAATGAAAAAAAAAATTAATTAATTAACATCACCAATTGATTTCATGAAAATGAGAAACCAACCAAGATATTATTTGATGAAGTATTGAACAAATTATTCAAAATAGTCAAACTTGCTAATGAGCAAAAGAATAAACACATAATTATAATTTAAACAAAAGTAAACATTTGATAAAAATTAATGTTTTGTTTAAATTGAGATTTTTATGCTCGTTTTTAACTTTTGACATATACTCTTGTAATAAATGAATCATACTAAAGTGAATGTATTAAGTTTGTCTCAAAGCAATCCAAGGAAAGGAACTATTTGAAAAGGTTGATTATGTAGCTCATTATAATTATCAAGATTCTAATAGGGGCCCTTTAAATTTTGTAAAAATATAAGCGGATTTGTTGGGGCCCAACAAATGGCGACTTACTGGGTGAAGCAGTTATCTCTGATCTGGTAATATTTCATCTTAGGAAGAAAATAATAAAACTTTAAAAATGATTTAAGCTCCCTGAAATAAATTCACTCTGAGACCATATAGTATTAGGATAAGCTCAATGTTATAACCAGACAATAGAATTTTCTTTGTAGAAGATTATGACCTGAAATAATGTCTTAATCAAAGAGTCATGATGTTTATAAAAGAACTTCAATACCGTTGACAGAGCCACTGCTACCAGCAGGCATCCATAGCCTCAACATGGATGTCATTTAACCCACTCAAATTCTTTAATCCAATTCAATAGTTGCATCCACATGATGTATACTTCCATAAAAGATAATTTAAAAATATATACCTGCTACCTCTCTACCCGACATTTCTTCGTTGCCAGCAGGCCTATTCAGTACCCTAACGAAGTTTTCTTGGTATCATGTGTGCATTTACCCTCTACCAGTGAGCCTGTTCAGTACCCCGACGGGTTTACACACACTTCCCACACATAAGTTCTTTCAACCCTCTTATGCCACTTTTAAAAACAATTATAGATTTCTTGATGATAAAGAGAGCAGGGTGATACTGGAGGTTAATTGCAATACAGGTGAATAGTTGATCATATTATTTATTTGCTTTCAAAACTAGAAGTTTTATCATGGTTTAGAGATTTTAGATTCCATTTAAGAAATCATCTAGAGAATGGGGAAGCACTTAAAAGTGATTCCTTAAGAATATGGATGACATAAAAAGTTTAAAGATAATCATAATTCTCAAAGATTTAAACCATATCTCTGGTGTAATACTCTAGCAAGCATAATTTGAGGACAAAATGAAAGTGGCAATTGACTTAAAAATCAATTGTCTGAGCTATATCTTAATATCAGGACCTGTTTGAACTATTTCAATTTGTTTGAAAAACACAAGTCTTAAAATAAATGCTTCCTTCGACAATAGTTCTTTGATCAGAAATATATTGATTCAAAAAATAAAGATAAGAAGAAAACTCATTCAAAATAATCAAAGAAAACAAAAAACACACAACAAACCAAATCAAATTTTATTAATGGGATTCAAAATCAGAAGTAAACAAAATCAAAATAGCAAAAGAAAACTTTTTAGGAAATGATTTTGGCCAAAGATAAACTTGAGTTTTTGTATCCACTATCATCTCACTGTAAAATAAAGGAAGAACTAAATCATATAAAATATCATGTGCGAGCAAGTTTTTTCTCTTAAGATAGTGATGCATAAGATGTTACTTTGACCAAGCATTATTATTAAAAATAAAAGAGACTAAAAGAAAATAGAAAAATCCTTATTAAGATGAGTGTAGTCATACTCATGGAACCTTAGGTCAGGGTTGAATTGATAGTTTAAATTTACTTATCTCTTTACTTTCCATTTAAAATTTTCATGATGATAATGCGTTTTCGAAAAGGAACATTCAATGAAAAATAGAGAGAAAAATATTTAAAGTGGACTTCCCTGATAACATTCATATTATGGTTCTCTTGGTGTGCCCGCTTGTGTTCATAACTGCATTATTACAAAGAGAAAAACTGAGAAATAAAACTAAAAGAAAACCTACTCCTAAACCTACTCTAACTACTAAACAAATAAAAAATACTAAGTGAAGTCATGCTTCCAATGTAGCCATCGGAGTAACTCCAATCCTACAATGGAAACAAGATCAAATATTACTTACAAGAATGGTAGTATATCAAAAAATAACAAAAATATATCATACTTACCTTTATCATCATCATTTAAAAACAAAGCAAGCATGACCTTACCATTCCCTTGAACATTCTTTTTGTATGAATCCTCCAGCCATTATGCAATCTTGTCATGATAAGGGTCATAATGGCATGGATGAGTGCAAGTGATTTTGAAAAACTTGTCAAGATTATGGGGAAATGACATAACCATCAACCAAGGATGAAGTGCCCCATCCTCCTGACAATTCTCTAAGTGTTCATCAATTTCTTCACACGAAGGATATAACAGAATTCTGTCATGCTTACTTCCTAGATATTTAGGTAAAAACAAAGCAAGCACAACTTTATCTTTATTATGAATATTTTTCATATACGAATCTTCAAGACATTCTAAGTTCCTGTCATAAAAATTAGGATGAAAACTATGATTTTGAAGAAATGGATATATCAATGGGGAACATATCATAAGAGGATTCATGACATTAATTAGATTATTGGTTTGAATGCTTCCTTTGATGAGATTGATCGTTTCAAAATGTAAAGCATAAAGATTAAAATTTGAACTAATCAAAGAACGAATATGCAATGTAGAATATTCGATCTCCATAAGGATGACTGCATTGTCTTTTTCAAAAATAAATTGTGTAAAATCATCTTGCAACATGTCATTTTTCCATTCGAGTGATGAAAGTGAAAGAGCATCAAATCCGACTTGATAAGTGTTATGTTTGGAATTAGTTTCACCAAATTTTGGCATATCGAAAAGATTGGATTGTGGTGACAAAGAGTAAGATACCATGGGTAAAGTATCAAATCCACCAGAATCTAAAAAGAGATCGAGATATAACGAGTATAAGGAATTAGAAATAAGCACATGAAAAGAATATCTTGAGCTATGATATTTAACAATGGTATTCTTAAGACATTCATCTTCATTTTCCTTAAAACTTTCACTCTGTTTTGGTGATAAATTCTTCAACATAATATGATCATCTAAATTTTCCTCTTGTATGATAGATAATTCAAAACTTTCATGGAAAACATCTGATCTTTCATGTTGATAAGGTATGATTTGTAGATGAGGGTTTAAGGTTACTTCTTCCAATTGCAGATCTACATCTCTAATCAGTTTCATTGGAATGTTAGAATGCCTAAGATCATTTTCATCACCTAAGTATTCTTCAATAACCAAATTTAAATACTGATTAGAGCAACAGTTAGGAGAATGAGGACATTCACCTTGACCCAACATCGCATCTTCTTCCATGATGGTTGAGGACTGAAAATACAATGATTCAGAGGAAAAACTAATTTGATTATCAGTAACAACATTTTCAATAGATTCTACCTCCCTTGCTTGTTCAACATTTTCAAATGGATCCCTCTCATCCTTTGAACACAATTCTTCTTTCAATTGAGTGATAGTATTTGTAATTGCTTCATCATTTGGGATTGAATATGATTGGATGCAAGCATCATAGAGGAGATTTAATACAAATGACATGTCATCAAGATTAAATTTACAAAGAACATGATGGATTCTTGTCGAAAATCCTTTTGAATATGAATCACCATTGATTAGAAAAGTCTAAAATTCTTCACATAATTGATTGTAATCATAGATTTCAAAAGTATCTAAAAATTCATCTACAAACTGAAACCAATAAAAAATGTGATATGCTGGAAAAGACTCCTAAAAGTAAAAGCAAACAATCTGCATAAAACTTTTAAATCAGAAATGTCATGTTTGATGCATTTGCACCAAAACTTGTTAAGGTGGTCTTTAGCAGATACATCCCCCCTACCATCAAAAGTGAGTTTGGAAAAGCGAGAGACTGTCTCATTGGGAACATCAGGTAATGAGAAGTGGAAAGCATGTCCCAACATAGTGATTTGGGGAGCCATGGAAAATTAAATAAATTTGAAACAAAGACTCCTACAAGGCTAGATTGTCAGTTTAGCCCTCCTTCTAGTGCCATTTGTTGACAAGAGAAATTAAATGCCCATCAACTGGAAGAGTGAGTCTTGTCTAGGGTTGTCTAAATAACCCAAGCCATTTGGTGTAACTCGTTCTGACGAGTTTAATGGCTTCGTAAGCCAATCTAAGAATCCTAAAAGAAACAAATAAAAGAGAGAAATAACTAACTAATTGCTGAACACTATATATATGTACATATGTTCTAATGTAACTGTAGTAGTTATATTTAAGAATAAGATATACAAGTCTCATTTATTTACATGATTTACAAGATGCAAGTTTTAATCAAAACTTACGAAAATCAATGGAAAAATGATTGCTTCTAGGAAGAAGATAAAGAAAGCACATAAAAATATTTATTGTTTTTCTTTTTTAAATTTAAAGAATCTTACAAAAAAATTAATGAAACATGAACATGTGGATATTCAAATCTAAACCATACATTCATTGTTTCATTCATAAACAACTTAACTAAATAACACACATAATAACATGTCGTTGATCAATGAAATTGGTTTTTATATTTTTGTGTTGTATGAGCTCCTGCCCACACTGTTGTTAAGGGAAACCTATAACAGAACAATACTAGCACTTCCAGAAAACATTCAAAGAAGTATTTGATATTGGAGTAAATTAATAACAACAAAAAGACAACTAATTAAAAATCATGTGATCTTAAGATCATCAATATTTAAGAATGAAAGAAAACTCAATTCTGGGTATTGATATTATCCATCATTTAACATTAGAAATAAATTCCATAATAATAAAATGATTGATTGATCACACATAAAAAATGGAATAAGAAATTATGGACAACATATAACATTTAACAGTATGAAAACACCATACAATTGACAAGCTAAAACTAAAATCAACCATTATAACATTTTCATAATACAACAATAATGAAAGAATGAAATGGAATAAGTATCACACATTTCTAAAGCCAAAGATGAATTACTTTCCCATATTCTTTCTCAAAATCACATGCCCATATTGTAGTCCTGGAAGAATTGTTTTAAGATAATAAACTGTTAAAGATTGAAAAAATTAATACATAAATGATAATAATTAACCATGTATTGATAAAAATACTAAATCTATTTAAATCAATGCATAATCAATTATTCAAAGAATATGAAGATATTATATGAAAATAAAACCATATTACTTACAGGACAAAAGCCATTAAGCAACCTGGAATTCCATATTCTTTTTTAAAATGCTCGTCCATTCTCCCAAAGCTTTCAGCCATCCATTACTCCATTTGAAAAGAATTAAAACATTTACAAAAGAAATAATATACAAAAGAGAAAGGATTAAAATCCTCCTTTCCAATTCTTGGATCCTCTATGGCTCTGATCTTTCTCATATATTTATAAAATGAATGAACAGTCTGGGCATCACTATTAATTTCCACCACTTGAAATTTGCCTCTAAAAGAGACCCAAATATCTCTCAAATCATGCATTTGTTTGAGACAATGTCTAAGAGGAAGGCAAATGGGTCCATTGTGGTTCTGGGTTTTCAACCATTTCTCCAAATTCCTTACGGTTTGGCTGCAATCAGTCCTACAAAATCATGTGTCTGATCTAGACGTCTTTCCAAATTTTATCTGTTGTTGCTCATAAAATTATTTGTAGAAACCCAAAATTATTTTTGGATCAATCATCTTGAACGTATTTGGATAATAAAATCAAGCCATTATTAGATCTGTATCAAATATTTGATAATAGAAACCTGTGAAACAAAAAGAAGCCTAAATTAATAACCTAAAAATTGTGAATAAAACAAAATCTAGAAAAATAAAAAATGAATTTAAACTAACTATAACTTATAAACAAACATTATTTATAAAATTTTTTCAAATATGATCTAGAAGCTTCAAGTTAATGGAGAAAAAATATTAATTTTAGTTTTTTATAAAATCAAACAAATGATAGATAATTCTTTGATTATTATTATTTTGAAATGAGATGCAAAATGAAAAAAGAATTCAATTAATTAACATCACCAATTGATTTCATGAAAATGAGAAACTAACCAAGATATTATTTGATAAATTATTGAACACATCATTCAAAATAGTCAAACTTGTTAATGAGAAAAAGAATAAACACATAATCATAATTTAAACAAAAGTAAACATTTGATAAAAATTAATGTTTTTGTTTAAATTGAGATTTTTATGCTCGTTTTTAACTTTTGACATATACTCTTGTAATAAATGACTCATACTAAAGTGAATGTCTTAAGTTTGTCTCAAAGCAAGCCAAGGAATGGAACTATTTGAAAAGGTTGATTATGTAGCTCATTATAATTATCAAGATTCTAATAGGGGCCCTTTAAATTTTGTAAAAATATAAGGGGAGTTGTTGGGGCCCAACAAGGTTCAACCCGAAGGTCTCTACTATAGAAGAACTTAATGATCTAAAAACCTTGGGGTTTGATCAACTTCTAGGAACATTGACTGCATATGAAATGAGAATAGTTAAATATAAACCTACCTCCAGAGAAGCATCATTTAAAGCAGACAAGAATGAGGATTCTGAGCCTGATGAAATTGAAGAAAAATTTGTGAAGAGACTGAAGAAGGGATCAGGAAAATACAAAGGTAAACTTCCCTTCAAATGTTTTAACTATGGTAGGATAGGTCATTTTTCAAATAAATGTCCCCATAAAATAAAGGATCAGACATGTGATGATGAGGAGAAGTACAAACATATAAATTTCTTTAAAGAGAAAAACTTTAAGAAAAAAAGTTTGTGCGTAAAAAATGATGATGATCCTTCAGATGATGAAGAAAATGACTCCTCTATTGAATATAAACTAAATGAATTCATACATATGGACAAAGAGGATTATGATAATAAAATCATAGGAAGTGATGAAGAAGAAGCTATGGTTGACATGGAAGGAGAACTGATCAGTGCACTAGAAGAGATTGACAGACTAAGAATCAATAACATAAAGCAAAGACAATTGTTGATACAGTTCGAGAAAGACAGTAAAGAACCTGATGAAGACCTTGTCCTACTAAAAGTAGAATTTGAAGAGGCAAAGAAAATCAAAGAGATTTTGAAACAACATCTATCAAAAAAGAAGGCAAGATGTGAAGCATTAAAACAAGAAGTAGTGAAAACAAGGAAAGAAATGGAGAAGTTTCAAGCCTTGTATAATCAAAATCTATCAAGTATCAAAGCCTCAGAAGGATTGGCCACCATTCTGAATCAGCAAAGGAATCCAAATATGAAAACTGGCTTGGGGTATGAAGAGGGATCAAGCAGTGGTAAGCCAGGAAATGAAGAACTCATCAAGTTTGTCAAAAGTACAACTAATGACAATAACAATCCTGCAGAAACAAAGGAAGACAATCAACTGCCCAGGTCGAGTAAGGAAAAAGATGCCATATATGAATCTATAGAACAAAGAAGTAATGTGCTCACTGTTGAATGACATCATCAATCTAGAAGAAATCGATTTGCTCAAAGAAGACAATCATTTTCCAGGTACAAAGAATTCTTCTATGGCTATTGTTTCTAATATGTTTACTTTGGTCACAAAGTTGTAAATTGTTCCTTAAGACTTATACATGAGCAATTAAGATTTCAAAGGAATAAATACTTGCCACAACAAAGAATGATATAGCCAAGTGACAAACCTTCACTGATTGCCAACTACCAAATTAAGTCCAGGGACATGCAACTAAAGAGGTCAAGAAATAATCAACAGTCAATGAGTAGACAAAGATGCACCAATAAGTTTGACCTATTGAACAATGAGATTGAATGCTACATCTATCATAACTATGGACACAAATCTATTGACTGTTGTTTAAGGGAATATGAACCAGATTCGAAATCTCCTGCTAAAAATGTCAAGTTTTGGAAGAGGAAGGAAAGTGACAAGTGTGGATTAGTGTTGTCCGCTCAAAGAAAATCAAACCCTTGTTATATAGACAGTGGATGCTCCAAACACATGACATGAGACAAAGGCAAGTTTCTATCTCTAAGTGAAAGCAAATCAGGAAACGTAACCTTTGGAAATGATGCTCTAGGAAAAATAAATGGGAAAAGGATGGTGAGCTTAAGTAATGGAAAAGGAAAATTCCAAGATGTTATACTTGTGGATGGGCTGAAACATAATATGCTCAGTGTAATTCAAATGTGTGGCAGAGGATGCAAAGTGTTGTTCACGTCCAAGGACTGCAAGATAAAGTCTGTAAACTCAAGACAAGTGGTGGCCAAAGGCATAAGGACATAAAATAATGTATATGTGCTGAAAGAAAATAGATAATAATGTCATCTAAGAAAACATGATGAAGGCTGGTTATGGCATAGGAGACTTGGACATCTAAACTTTGACCACTTAATTAAACTCAAAAACCTCAAGGCAGTAAAAAATCTTCCGAGAATATCAAAGCCCCAAGATTCAATGTGTAAACCTTGTCAAGTAGGGAAGCAAAACATGACACAGTTTAAGTCCAAGAGATTTTCAATAGAGGAACCACTCCAACTAGTTCATATGGATTTATGTGGACCATCAAGACAAGAAGGCATAGGGAAAGAAAACTGCTTCATGTTGATTATTGATGATTACTCCAGACTTACTTGGGTTGTCTTTCTCAAAGAAAAAATTGAAGCATTTGAGAAGTTTAAAATATTTAAGGCTTTAACAGAGACTCAAACAGGAAAGAGGTTAAAGGCAGTAAGATCAGATCAGAGAGGAGAGTTTATGTTAAGAGACTTCAAGGAATTCTACGATGAACATGGGATCAAGAGAGAATACATAATCCCAAGAACTCCACAACAAAATAGAGTTGTTGAGAGGCAAAACAGAATAGTGCAGGAAATGGCCAGGTCAATGATGAATGAGAAGAACATTGGTTAAACCTATTGGGTAGAATCAATACACACATTAGTCCATCTGCTTAACAAAGCCCACCTCAGACCACAAAGTGGCAAGACACCTTATGAATTATGGTTTGGAAGACCTGCCTCAATCAAACACTTTAGAGTCTTTGGGAGTAAATGCTACATAAAGAATAATGATGAGAACCTCGGAAAATATGATGACAGGGATGATGAAGGTATCTTATTAGGGTATGCTACAAATAGTAAAGGATATAGATGCTATAATAAGAGGCCGCATAAAATGGTTGACTGTATTGATGTAAAAATTGATGAAGGAATCCTAGCAAGAGAGGTATATAGTAATGAGTCTTTTATAGAAGACACAGCTAAAGCTGAAGATGAACAGGTCCAAGAATCAAAAAATGAAGACTCTGAATCAGATGAAGACTCAGACACTCAAACAGACTCAAATTAGCGGTCAACTACAAATTCCTGCTCCAGAATCATTCAAAATAATCATCCTGCAAGTCAGATAATTAGAGAAAAAGACAAAGGTGTACAAACCAAGAGAAAGCTAATCAAAATCACTGAACAATATCATATAGCTCTCATATCCATGCTGGAACCCAAGAATTTCAATGAAGCCAACAAAGATGATCACTGGGTTAAAGCAATGAATGATGAACTTGATCAGATTGAGAAAAACAATACGTGGGAGATGGTTCAAAGACCTGAAGGTAAAAACGTCATTGGCTCCAAATGGATCTTTAAGAATAAATTGAATGAGTAAGGACAAGTTATCAGGAACAAAGCAAGGTTGGTCTGTAAAGGCTATGCTCAGATAGAAGGAGTGGATTTTGGTGAGACATTTGCGCCCATAGCAAGATTAGAAGCTATCAGAATGTTTATTTCCTATGATTGTCATAAAAGGTTTAAAGTCTACCAAATGGATGTCAAATCAGCCTTTCTAAATGGAGATTTAAGTGAAGAAGTCTATATGGAACAACCAGAGGGTTTCAAACTCTATGATAAACCTGAATTAGTATGCAAGCTGAAGAAATATTTATATGGTTTAAAACATGCCCCTCAAGCCTGGTATCACAGACTAGATATGTATCTCAAAGACAAAGGCTTCAACAAAGGAACAACTGACAACAATCTGTATATTAAAATAGAGGATAATAATTTTCTCATCGTACTGGTCTATGTAGATGACATCATCTTTGGATGTGATAAGGATTCATTGGTACAATGGTTTGCTTCTGCCATGGAGTCTGAATTTGAAATGTCTATGATAGGAGAACTGCCATTTTTTCTTGCTCTGCAAATTACTCAGAGGCATGAAGGGATGTTCATTTCTCAAGAAAAATATCTAAGAGAAATGTTGAAAAGGTTTCAAATGGAAGATTCCAAACCTGTGGGTACACCTATGGTAACTGGATGTAAATTAAGCAAGGATGATGATTCACCTGATGTTGATCAAAGCTCATATCAATCAATGATAGGAAGCTTGTTGTACATCACAGCATCTCGCCCAGACATAATGCATGCTATAGGAATGGTAGGAAGATATCAGGATGCACCTAAACAGAGTCATTTGCAAGCTGTCAAAAGGATATTCAGGTATTTGAAAGGAACAATGACTTATGGTCTATGCTATCCCAGAAATCAAAATTTCTAGTTAACTACTTATTCAAATGCAGATTGGGCAAACCATGTTGATGAGAGAAAAAACACCAGTGGAGGAGCATTCTTTCTGGGTGACTCATTAGTTACATGTCTTAGTAAAAAGAAAGGATCCATTTCATTATCCACTACAGAGGAAGAATACATTGCTTTTACTACTTGTTGCACACAAATTTTATGGATGATACAAACTCTTGCAGATATGAAGGTAACTTACACTGATCCCATTCCAATTCACTGTGATAACACCAGTGCCATTAGTGTCTCTAAGAATCTTGTTCTTCATTCGAAGACTAAGTATATTCCAATAAAGTACCATTTTCTCAGAGAACAAGTTACAAACAAAATTGTTCAACTGAATTATGTACCTTCTACAGAACAGATTGCAGATATATTTACAAAACCATTAGCAGCAAACCCTTTTGGATATCTTTGTCAAAAGTTGGGGGTTATAATTTCTTGTGTCTAATCTGTCACCTGGTCAAGGGGAGTACTTATTGAATATCTAATGTATTTCCAAGATGCTCATAGTTGACAGGGGGAGTATGTACTGCAACAATTTAGGGGGAGCATGTTTCTTCTTTGACATTGATGTCAAAGGGGGAGAAAAGAGTCCGGGAGGAGAGTCCAAATGCATGTGGTTGCTTGTGTTTCCATCAATGCCAAAGGGGGAGATTGTTAGCAAATATTTAACATATAGCGAATGCTTGTCATTGATGGAAAGTACTGTTGGATCATGTTGTCATTGATGCCAATGGTTTGATTGATTGATGTCATTGATTGATGTCAAGTGATTGATTGATGTCAAAGGATTGATTGATTGATGACTGATGTAATATAATATGTATTGTCCTTGATGAGAATGCATAGATGAAGATGGATCAATGAGTTTTCATTGATACATGATGAAGATGGATCGATGTGGTTCCATTGGTATATGATGCATTGTTGGAAAAATGTATAGATGACTCATTATTGTCTTATCATGATTGATAAGTTGCACAAATGGATGAACTCCAAAGTCGTACCCTTATGGTGAAATCCCTCATGGGAAGACGCTTTACGGATTGAGTTATACTAGAAGAATGGTTGGAGGACCCATGCTCTCATTATTTTCTTATCATGATTGATAAGGTGTACAAATGGATGAACTCCAAAGTGGTCCCCTTATGGTGAAAGCCCTCACGGGAAGACACTTTACAGATTGAGTTATCCTAGAAGAATGGTTGGAGGACCCATGCTTGTATGATGAATAACAAGATGAATATCAAGGAAATTGTTGGTGAAACTATCCTAGATGGATAGTGCTTGTCATGCCATTTCTAGTGGTATGTGGAATGTCACATAACTCCTCCTGGTTTGAGAGTTATGGCCTTACGAAGATGAAGGACCCTCACATGA
>ML789653.1:81357-97797 GCA_009831015.1 Picea engelmannii
AAAATCAATAAATGATAAAGTAAGGTGACAAAATCAAGAAGGAATATTTAAATGTTAAAGTATTGGAGAACTTTCTATTTATGGAAAGTGGTTAACCCTAAAATAAAGAAAATAGGTTAAGTGACCTAGAAATGGGTTAAGTGGCCTAAAAATGGGTTAATTGACCTAAATGATGAAAGTATAAATAAGATAGCAATGGTCTCTTGTAGAGCATCTTTTTTGTGGATCAATGGAGAGCTTCTTGTGGGAATATATTTTGGAGTATTGATGGAGAGATTCTTGTGAGAGCTTCTTGAGCATTTTTGGTGTGGAACACTTGAGGATATTGAATATATATAAGTGACGGAGGTAACCAAGGATATATAATCTGAAATGCTGAGGAAAGTGAAGAAAAGAAAGCCGAAATGCAAGGAAGGATAAATTATTTTTATGGTGCTTTCTAAGGTATGTTATTTACAGGTCATCTCACCATTTTTGCTATAACCTTTTTTTTATAATGATTCAGATCCTGAAATTACTATGAAAGTGAGAAAACATGGCCAAGTATATGGGGTTAAAAATTCAACTTGTGGGTCGTTGTAGTTTGGCAGGTACACTCCGTGGAAAATAGGGTTTGTGGCTAGTCCTGAAACTAGTCAAAATCATGTATTTCGGGTAAAAACGTCCTAACTTCTTCATAACAGATCCAAATTCAATGAGACCAATTGTGTTAGTTAGAGAATAGTTTTTAGTATGCTCAATAATAGTTTCATATCTATTCATCAAATATTTTACGCGGGGCACGCTCTACAAGATCTCTCTCTAGAATAAGATAGAATTCAGCAAGGTATGCCATTTTTGCTATAACTCCTTTTTTGAGAGGTTCCAAGTAGTGACACTTCGAGGAATTGCATAAAACACATTGAAGAACATTTTGAATCATTTTCATATCTTTATTCAGTACAGGTACAAAGTTATGATTATTTCAAGTTAGGGTTGTTGACTAATCCAAAACTAGTCATGGTTGAGACAAGCAGTTGATGAGTTGGCACATACATGAGGTATATAGTTGATGATTATTACACGTCAAAATTACTCAACTGGATAAGTGTCACATGTTCCTCTAAATTGTCATAAGTGTCGCATATTCCTTACAACTTTCGCAAGTGTCGCAAGTTGGTCACAAGTGTTGCAAACGATGTTCGAGCATACTTCCATGCCGACGACACTAAGGAGACACTTAGAACATCTTATGTGATTGATTTGGAGAAGAAGAACTGGCTTACTGAAGTCAAAGAACTCTTAACACCTAAATAGAGCTCTGAAACAAAGGTTTTGAGGGGGAGCGCTCCTCTATATCAGTCTTAGGAGCATTGGCACTCCCCTACAAGGATTCAGGGAGCGTTATAACGCCCCCCTGCCCCTCTGAAGGAGTACTACTCACCTTGAGGGTGCTAGCACTCCCCTCAAGCTTCTTAGGGAGCACTACATCACTCTGATACCCCTTCTAAGGGAGAACTGCCTAATCTAAGGCAGTAGTTGGCCCGTTGAGGAAAATAAGGGTAGGATCTTTCAAGATTAGGAGGCAGTTGTATTTGAATTCTTGTTTCATCAAGAGATCCCTGATCTGAGGAGGAAGTTCCCCAACTTCTTCTAAAGATAACTCAAGAGGTTAAGCTCCTTTTAACCTATATAAGCAGGCTCTATGATGGTGGAAAGGAGGAAGAACTTCTAGAATGAAACCTATGATCTTGGAGGAAACACAAAGTCAACCAAAAGAGAGTTATCAGTGAAGCTGTTGTTATCCAAGCTGTGGATCTTTCAGGAAAGGGTTAGACAAAGAGGACTTGATCAAGCTGTCGCATTCACATCTACGATTGTAAGTATTGTTGTTGTTATTCTCATTAATATGACACGCTTGGCCTATTTCTTTCTAGTTTGTGTTTATTGTCACATGAACTTATCATTAATAGATAGATCTATTTTCAAGCTAATATCAATAGAGTAGGAAGTGGTCGTATCTTGTTTGTCTGCAGAACTCAGAGAGGAGCAAAAGATTGGAGCGCAACTCGGAGCGTGCAGGGACAAACATCGATAAAGAGGTACTTATGTTATCCTTCCTTCTCATGTGTTAGTTTAGATATATTTGAAAGGAAGTTAGTGTCCACATTAAGCATTTTCTATCTTAGAGTTAGGGTCAAGCTCTTTGAGGTGATCTACCTGTCCATAGGGAGATTTTCCTACAACAGAAACTGACGACTCCACTAGGGAGATAGCCTCAAATCGAAACTTCTTGTTTTGATTTTATCCTCATTGACCTTGTTCTATCCCTTGATTGTTTCAGACCTAGTTCACTCCTCTTTTGATTGGTTTCATGCGCTGATTGGCTCCCTACCCCGTCATACTCAGCCTAATTGTCAGAATTGAATTGCAATTTTTTTGATTTTTTGACATTTTTGGGAGTTTTTGAACCTGGCGCCCCTATCCTTGTGTTAAAAGAGCACCAATGCTCCCCCATAACCTTTTACAGAGTGCTACAACTCTCCTTTCCTTTGGCAACAGAGAGCCAACCCTCCTTTGGCCCAAAAACCTTCCAAAATTGTTTTTTCTGGGTTTTGCCTCTGTGTCTCTCCTGCTGAGTAACCTTGTGAGTCAATGCTTCTTCTCTTCCAACCTTGACATCTGTCTTTTTGAAAAACAAACATCTTACTATTTGGATTTTGTAGCCTTATTCACTATTGTTATTGAGTTTTTCTATTGATTGGAGTCTGAAACCCATGCATTGTCTTTCTCTCTGTTTAACTGATTAAAAACCCTAGTGAAGGTCATCAAAGGCCTACAAACCTCTTCATCTCAATTTTAGTTAAGATCATTTTTCTTCAACTTTTTCTTTTGGGTGTGAAGTTTGTTTTCTCTTTGATTGTTTCTTTTCTTTCACTTTTCGTTTTGATTGCAACGAAAGGGTGTATTGTTTGTACGACTTTTGTTTGTGCTAGTTTGGTTTTCATTCATACAAGAAGATAATCAGCAAGACGAGCATTGTGTTGAATTAATCATTATTCATATACAAAAAATAAAAAGCATCTTCATGATTGATTGTGCATATTAGAAGGCATCTAAAAAATTTTAGCATCACATTAGGATTTGATCTAGAATTGTTTGAGGACACTTCGTATTCATGTTTGTTAAGTGAAAATAACTCTCTCTCTCCCTTAGATAGATGTTCATCGAAAGGAAATGACTGCTTATCATATTTGATGCATTCTTTGGGTCTGAGTCATAATTCCATTCATTTCACTTCCATGCACCTCTTTTGCGTAAAGAACAACCATAAAATCAATGCTAATTAAAAATTATTTATAACTTTTTCTTTTCTAGGATCCTCCACCAACAGTAGACTAGGCTTAGTACTTTGGATTAGGATGTGAGCATAACTCTCCAAAGTTTCCAAAACAAACATTAGCATCCTGAGTTAGGGAGAGTCAAATCCAATTATCATATAAGTCTGCCTGGGATCCCCCTCTCACACATGGGTTATGCATGAGGTCGCATTCGGGTAAGCTATGGGGACCAACCCTTTGTGGTTTAACTGATTGTGGTGGTCAGATCGTATTATGGGGGTCACTTTGAGGTAAATCCACAATTACTGCGTGGAATCCTTTTAGTTGATTTTGGGCTCGATACCCTGCCCGTACGTTCAGATTGGACTGTCGATTGTTCTCGCCCAGGGGCTAACTTCGAATTGGTAACCTTAGTGGCCATAATATTTAGGGTATTACACAAGGTGATGGTGACGGGAAGTCTCACTGTACCTGAAGTAGACATTGATCAAACTCACTCGGGCTCCTTGGAGGGTAAATCCACAATTACTGCATGGAAGCTTGCACCAAGGCGTAAGTTCATTAAGCAGGTCGCCATTGTAACTGTTCCACCTTATCACCGCCCCTTCTGGACTTGATCACGCGACGTTGGATTTCATCACAAACTAGTACGGTCATCAAAAGAAGGTCTTGTTTTCTTGGTTTTGATTCTTATATTTTTTAGCGTGTGCTATTTCTTTTTGATAGTTGGCCATAGATATCTTTCGCTGACTCTTCTTTGCCAACATCGACCCTCCACACCGCTCGCGGAGGCTACAGGGACTTCCTCCAAAAAATATGGAAGGAAACACCCCTTTACCCCCTCATTCTATGGAGGAATGTCCTCAACACAGCGAGGTTCAAAATTCTACAACTTCCCAAGAAGAAGTTCCCACTCCTTTGGAGAATTTTTGAATTGTTTCAGAATCTTCGAAAGCTTACCACATTCCAAAGGGATATGAACGACAGATCCTCCGCCTGAATTCTGCTGGAGAATTTGTTGTCGTCAATCCTTCTGACATTCCTGCTGGTTCTTCTCAAAACCCAGTAGCCAATGACCCTTTTTGGACCGCAGACATTGTTCGGAGTCCACCAGGCTTGGTGCGAGATCTTTATGGAATAGGGGAAGGTTTCGATGCACCTTTTTCCTACACTGTACCTCCAAATCATTTCACTGGTACCACCACTTTTACAACCACACCACCCATTGGTCCGAACATACCGTTCGTTGGCCCAAGGTCTACTATTCCCCTCCAGATGACCCATTCTACAATGGTCTCGCACATTCTGACTATCCCTGTCGGTAACGCGATGGTCAATCAAGCTCTGATTGGCACACATGTAACACCAAGAACTACACTCCCTTTTGGATTCAGGGCACTTAATGCTTCCACTGCCACCACTACCCAAACTACTACCCAAGTTATACCGGGAAGTTCCATACCTATTCAACAACCCAAAGGGACTAGTCTTGGTGGTCCTAACTCGCTCGGCAGCACCGATCAGTCATTTACGTCTGGTTCTCAAATCCCAGGAACTCTACCTCAAGTTGGGGGGTATCCTCCCACCGGAGGACAAATTCCATTAGGGGGGCACCCTCATGCTAGGGGGCAGACTCAATCTAGAGTCTACCATCAACCACATGGACAAAATGTGTCCGCCCCAACCAATCCGTGGAACGTCCTTTTTCAAGGAAACCCACAGTTCTCGGTAGGAAAAAATGCTCAGACTCCCCAACAACCCCCTTATGGACAAATGCCAAACCCACCCTATAACCCACAAAACTCATCCGGTTATCCTCTTCTCACACATGTTTCTCAAAACATCTCAAATCCTGTGTACCTTGGTCAAAACCAACATCACATGAGAGGGCCCACTAGTTATAATTATCCACATAACCCAGTATTGGGCCCCACTGGTGTCCCTCTGCCACACCAACATTACCCACAAGTTAACCAACAATTACCTTTTCTAGCTACCCTGGATCTTCCAGACTTGTCTCGGTTAATGAATGATCCTATTTATCATTCTCTGGTTTGGCCAGCTATTCCAGCTAAACTTCTTTCTGATATCCCAAAATTCAACGAAAATTCTGGAGAAGACCTGAACAACCATGTGATGACTTTCCATTTGTGGTATTCATCCAACTCCCTCATGGACGATTCGATTCATTTGCATCTTTTCCAACGAACACTTACGGGTTCTGCAACGAAATGGTATATTGAATTACCACGTGCATATTTTCACGATTTCAACTCCCTCGCCATGTCCTTCCTCGCCATGTCCTTCCTCACACACTTCCAACTACCCATCTGGTACGAGACGGGTACTAACTATTAACCTCCCTTTGTCAGACAACTTCCGTACACATCTCCGACCATATTCATGAATGGAGACGACGACGAAGGCTAATCAAAGTGGTCATTCCTGACCAATTATTAGCAGAATGGTTCACTAAATCGTTGTTACCCCAGATTTCTCGTGACGTTGCCATGGATGGTGTAGTCACTGAGGAAGAAGCCATTTCCTGAGATCAGTACTTAGACTTAGTCTTTTCACAATTTGGTACTCTGTACGAGTTGATACCGAATGCTACCCATGCCACTAACAATCCATCCAAACCATCGACTGCTCCACATGCGGATGGGGTTATTGGCTCCGTCAAAACTCAATCCACTACCTAGTCTACTATAATGATCCAATGGCCCGCTTCGATGGCTGCTCCCAGTCTGACTGCACCCTCTTCTACCCCCCCTCAAACTCAGGTCTCTAATGTGAATGTGGTTCAGTCAACCCCTTCACAACAACTTGGGGGTAAGAAGAAAGCGAGAAACAAACCAAAGAAGAACAATAACAATGAACAACCCAAGACCCAACTGCAAACTCCTGCTACTGGAAAACAGCCACAACGAAAACAAAAATTCCCATGTCTCATTTGTGGTGACGATAAATACACTCAATATTGTCCACATAGCGATGAAGTGGCCAAAATTTTCAAAGGAAATTCACAACCCGCTGTGCTCACTCAGCCTTTTCCGCAGCAACAATCCTTACTTGCACAAACCCCCATGTCGGGGGGCAGTTCCAACCAACCCCATGATGAGGCCTCGACAAGTGCCCACATAAACATGTTTAATGGAGTTAATCTAACCACTCTCTCTATGACATATGACACACCAGTTAAACCTGATAAGATGAAGATCGCTAACGGTTCTTTGTCAGACCCGTTACCATCTTCCGTCAATCCTCCGTCTGTTAGCCCTCCATCTGGGCCACTCCAGATTGAGAAACCTTCTTTGGAATCCATCTTATGCCCTCCTAAGAGCACCATCTGGAAATCTACCTTCAATCCCAATTCATGGGTTGCCCAAAATTACAACATTGTAGAAGATTTGGCCCAAGCCCCGTGTGCCATGTCCACCTTGGAAGTTCTACAACACTGCCCCAACCAACGTAGAATTCTCTTAGCTTCTATTGGCACTTTTGATCCTGAGTCATCAAACAACCTCATGTTTAATCTGGATGATCATCAACTACAACTCTCCCACCATCTAGCTTTCCAAATCGATGTTGTTGTTCACAATCAACAAATCCACCGGACCATTCTGGATGAGGGAGCCTCTACCTGTGTCATGTCTCTAGCCTATTGGAAAAGATTTAAATCACCTACCCTTAACAAGTCCGCTACCATGTTATGCACCTTCGATGGATGAGGTTTTCATCCTCATGGATTATTACAATCCTTAGCCATTCAGTTGGGAGGCAAAACTGTTACCGTTGACGTCGAGGTGGTCGATGCTCCCATCGATTACAACCTACTACTTGGGAGAAGTTGGTTCTATGCTATGACTGTCGTCACCTTGTCAGTGTTTCGATGTGTACAATTCCCCCATCAAGGAAAAATTGTTACCATCGATCAGCTTGATTTCTGCACACCCGACGCTCGCATCCCTGCTACCAACAACATTCCCTTTTTGGGAGACCACCCGATTACATATGAAAGCGTTGGTGTTGGCTTATTGAAAGATTCTAGCCTCATGGGTACTTTCCCTACACCACTTCCACCCACTGCACATCATATTGCCGCCGTCAATATGATCTCGACTATGCCTTATCAATCCTTAGAATCATCTGACCCTTGGATTGTGCCTAGTCCTTTGGAATTCGATGTGCTCGGTGCCACTATGCCACTGAGCTCATCCGAGGCTTCATACATAACTATTCAATCTACCTCTCCCTCTTCGAACACTTCACATTCATTAGCACCCGATGCTTACTCAGTGCCCTCGTGGCTGGATTCCCAAATTTTTCCTTCGGATGAATCTATTATGGAAATGCTTAGCATTGACGATATGCCCGGGGATGACAACCACCATCGATCCTCTTTTCTTTCACCTTTGAAAGAAATCCACCAAGACATACGCTCTGTCTTCCCTCCCGATGTTACCAAAGCTCTGCAATCTCCTATCCTCACACAAGATACTCTCTCTGAGGGGAACATGGGTAACATCTCTACTACAATCATGATTGACATCTCAATCAAAGAAGGTGTCGTGGAAAACATTAACCTAGGTGCTAATTGCACACCTGACGAAGTGGTCTCTTACACCGCTTTGTTTAAAGAATTCCACGATGTCTTCGCATGGAGTTACGAGGAAATTCCAGGAATCGACCCTTCAATCGTCGTACACAAAATCAAAACCTACCCTGACGTGAAATCAGTCCGACAAAATCTTCGCCCGGTTCATCCCAAGAAAATTGCAGCTATAAAGGCAGAAGTTGAAAAACTTCTAAAATCTAGCTTCATCTAGCCTGTCCCTTTAACCGAATGGGTCTCCAACCTTGTTCTGGTTGCTAAGAAACAAGGGACCATCCGTGTTTGCGTTGACTATCAAGATCTCAAAAAATCTTGTCCTAAGGACAACTACCCTACGCCCTTCATCGATCAAATCATCAATAATTGTGCAGGGAGCGTAATCTTCTCTTTCATGGATGGATTTTCTAGATATAACCAGATTGAAATCTTGCTTGCTGATCAACATAAGACAGCCTTCATCTGCCCTTGGGGTACTTTCGCCTACCGAAAGCTACCTTTTGGCCTTAAAAATGCTGGTGCTACTTTCCAGCGAGCCATGTCGTACGCTTTTCATGACATCAAACATATAGCAGAACCGTATCTGGACGATTTACCCACCCATTCGCTACATTGATTTGATCCCATTGATCATTTACGGGAGATTTTTCTTCGATGTAGGTTCTACCGTATTCGTCTGAACCCACACAAATGCATTTTCGCTGACAAATCCGGTCGAATCCTCGGTTTCATTGTCTCCAAAGATGGGATCAGGGTGGATCCCTTAAAGATCAAGGCCATCTTAGCCTTACTTCCACCTACCAATTTAACCCAACTCTAGAGTTTGCAAGGCAAAGCAAACTTTCTTCGCTGTTTCATTTGCAACTATGTCAAGATCACTAAAGGATTTATGCGGTTACTGCAAAATAACATCCCTTTCATCTGGGATGACACTGTTCAATGGTCATTCAATGCTCTCAAGCACACTTTGACCCATGCACCTTTGTTACATCCCCCTGAATATACAAAGGATTATATCCTTTACTTAGTTGCTTCTACTTCCACCATTGCGATGGTGTTAGTTCAATAAGACCCCAACGATGAAGAACATGTGATTTATTATCTGAGCAAGAGTTTATCTAGACCTGAACTCAGATATTCGCATGTTGAGAAACAGGCTCTGGTAGCCGTCATCGCTGTCCAAAGGTTCTGCCACTACATCTTATTACGCACCACCACGGTAATCGCAGACCCTAACCCTATGTACCACGTCTTGACACGTCAAGTACTTGGGGGAAGATATTCAAAATGGATCATTATTCTTCAAGAATTTGTTCTTGAGTTTACGAAGGCCAAAGCCAAAAAATCCCTAGTGTTTTCCGATCTCATCTGTGCTCTCCCTCGTGCCGATGAAAACATTGAACCTAGAGATTCTCGCCCCAATGAATCTCTCTTCCTCATCATCACCTCTGATCCTTGGTATAGAGACATTCTCCTCTACCTTCAAACCCAATGTTTTCAGCCCAACATCTCTCGCGAAGAGTGTCGACGCATTCATCACCACTCTCGTCGTTATATCATTCTCGATGACACTTTGTATCACCATGGTATTGACACTATCCTTCTGGCGATGCCTGATTCATGAGGAGGTTGAACGCATTTTTAACAATTATCACCTCGGCACCTGTAGCGGTCACCTTTCTGGGATGGCCACAGCCCAAAAAATCCTACATGTCGGCTACTTTTGGCCCTCGATTTTCAAAGATTGCATCGAGGCCATCAAAAGATACCCACCCTACCAAATATTTAACAAGAAGGCACACAACCACCCTACGGCGCTGCACCCTATTATCGCCATCGACCCCTTTGCCAAATGGGGCATCGATTTCATGCAATGTAAGTCTACCTCAGCCGGGGGGCATGGTTACATCATCGTTGTTGTCGACTACTTCACCAAATGGGCTGAGGCTATGCCTACGTTCCTGAATGATGGTCATATTGCAGCTCTATTCCTCTTCAACCACATCATAACTCGTTTTGGTGTACCACGTACCATTGTCACTGACCATGGTGCACACTTCAAAAACCAGATGATGAGTGAGTTACATGTCAAATTGGGTTTTCTCCATGAAAACTCATCCCCCTACTACCCTCAAGCGAACAGACAAGTTGAAGCTAACAACAAAGTCCTAAAAACCATGATCCAATGCATGGTATGGGAAAACAAAACATCATGGCATTTACAACTGTTCTCCGCTCTCTGGGTTTATCACACTTCTGTGAAAACTTCAACTGGATTTACTCCTTTCTAGTTGGTCTATGGCATTGAAGCTATCCTACCAATCGAGTGTGAGATTCCATTGCTCAAACTAAAAATTGAACTCCCGCCCCATACTTCTGCTGAAGAAGAACGATTCTTGTATCTATCCAAATTGGATGAAACATGTCGCGATGCTGCTCTCACCAATGAGGCACATCATAAATGAATTAAGAGTCAATATGACAAATCTGTCCACCCTTAGACTTTCGCAGAAGGAGACTTAGTCCTTGTTTACGACCAAGCTCACGATAAATTGGGGACAGGAAAGTTAGAACCCATGTGGCACGGTCCTTACATCATGAAGCATGTTCTACATAGAGGGGCTTACGAATTAGTTGATCATGACGGAATTTCCCTTGGAGAGCCCCGAAATGGGCTTTACCTTAAGAAGTACTATGCCTAGATCACCTAGCATCTATACTTTGTACATTATTGTATTTTAGTTTGGTGTGTCTATTTCTTTCGCATGCTCGAGTCTTTACCATTGCCACTCATGACTATGCCTGTGTTTTCATGCACAGATGACGTCTTCCTTTCCTATATTTTTTGGGTTCATGGATGGCGCTAGCTGAAATACCCAGAACATTGCTTCAGCAACTTGGGTTATTTACCAATTTAATGAGGTGGTGAGTTCAGGAGGTATCTGCTTAGGGCCAGCAACCAACAATATGGCAGAATATCACGTTGTCATTGCACTGTTGACCCAAGTCTCCTCCCTAGGTATCTCTTGTATCATTATTTACTTAGACTCCCAACTCATGGTTTATCAACTCAACCGCATCTACGCTATCCGTAGTCCTATCCTGCTACGTCTACACTTACAATTTTGTCGTCTTGAGCAAATGTTCGATTACATTGAATATAGACACATTCCAAGAGAACTTAATAGTGTTTCAGATTCATTAGCTAATTATATCATGGATCGGTATCTTGCCCACATATAAGATTTAAGGAAAACAAAACTGTACATTACATGTAAATTAAAACACACCATAGACATCATCATGTACAAATCATTGGCATTGTAAAAACTAGAAACTGTATATATATATATATATATATATATATATGGCATGATTGAAATGTTTGTATTACATCAAAAAGTATGTAGAAGAGCAAAATATTGGGTCTTTCCACCCATACAACGTCGCTTGACAAGGCATACAAAATATGATCGCGGGAGAGACTCTAATCTCCCCGCACTACATTGTCCTGCGAGTAACACATCACCGCATGCACTACACGTCTCAATAGAGAATTGATATTCTCTAGTACTCCCACAGTGTGCCTCTACAGATGTAAAGGCACTTCCCCCCTCCACGGGGGAAGGATACCCATCATAAGGCCTTGGAGGTTTCTCTCAACCTCCTGGATACCTACTACTGGTACTGCTGGATGTGTTGCAACCAGGACGCCTCCACGACGTCCTAGTACCAGCATATCAGCCATGCGCACTACTCCCTTGTCTGCATGTTGGAAACAACACATCTGTTAAAACTCTTCTACATACCCCCAAAAAAAAATATACATCGAAAACTTAAAAAACAAAAACTAGACAAGGTATGGCTCAGTCTCTTACCTGACTCATCCCAGTCTTCCCCCACGGGTAAAATCAAGTCCATGCTCCTGCGGAAATCTACCTTAGCATAAGGGAAGTCCTCTATCCAGAGGTATTGTCATCTCAGTCAGGAAAAGAAATCACCAGTGAAATGGAACTTTGACTCTGATACTAGCCTTGGAGATAGACTAGTCCACCTCTCCATCATAGGTTCATCCATTGGTCACACCACCAGCGCTATCTGAGGCTACATCTGAGGGATGTGCTATAGGAAAAATGAGACAAAAAATGAGTCGTAACCAAACTGGTTCTGTCCAGTCCTGCACCGTGAAATCTGTTCCTTCACATTTCAGAGAAACCTTGCACTCCAGTTGAACAGTGTTGGATCCAAACATTGAACACCGTAAGCCACCTGTGATCTTGATGCCATATGCACGCTTGTACTATCGGCCACACTCATGATAGAAAACAATATAGACCAGAGGGGAAACTCTTGAATATCTTTGATAGGGATTCTACCCCCTAGCAGCCTTGCTCCTGGGATGCAGTGGCGTGCCAGATACACGTCCACTTGCTCGGGTAATGCCCTCTGCCCAGTAAAAGATATAGGTACCCCTCTTTTTGAGAGGCCAATCAGAAAATATACATCTTCGAACTCAATGGTTAAAAGCTGCGTGCCAATTCGGAACCCTTGCTCTACAACATCCCATAGGCCAATCATATGTTCGAGCAATAAAATCTCTTTCTTCATCTTTTGCAACTTGAAGAATTTGAGCAAACTGCAAGCTTGCAAATAATCCTGTGTGCAAGGACTCCGTAAGGTGGCTAAGTCATCCATCTCATGTTCCCTCTCTTTCCATTCAATCATGATTGCCAAAGTTACCTACAAAACAAAAACAAAAAATCATTATTTCCACATTTTGGCAATTTCGACAATTTTCAAAAGCAATTTAAAACATGAAATAAGATGCCCACATCATTTAAAAGTAACCACCACGCCCTCTCTTAAGCATTTAACATTCATCAAATGATAATGAAAATGTTTTAAAAATTCAAAACGACTTTGGGAGCTGCATGGGCACTTGGAAAGATTTTTTATGAGTTCTTTTACCAAAAATGACCTATCTAATTGACCACAAGGGTGTTGACATCCTAACCATCCTTCTCTAAAGCTTTTTTTGTAAAATAACTCCCCTTTTCCATTAATTTTTAAAAGAGGCTGATTTGGTTCTATTTGGGGCGACTTAGGGCTTCACGTTTTAATTAAATCATGCTGTTAAAATGAATGTGAAACCATGCAATTTAAAGAGAAAGAGATGGATACCTACCTGTTCTGAACGACGAGCAAAATGGTGAACCGTAGCTCCGACAGAGACAAAAACAAGATCTTCTTCAAAATGAGATTCTCCACTACTCCAAAAATCCTTGCAAAATGAAATGGTAAATGAAATTTTAATCAATTGTTATTTATAAATTTTCATTTTTCATAATGTATTGTCATTTTTTGGGTTTCTCTAATGACATAATGGCTTTACTAAATTCTGGTTTGTAGTTCTGACATCGTAGGTTTCTTGGAAGTCCTGATGGATTATTCACCTTGTCACACTTATGAGCACAGTCTTAATTCGTTCTCGAGCTCGATAATATGAGAACGTAACCGGGTAAACTTTTATCTCTTTTTCGGACCCGTACGGATATGAACACACGAAAAAGGAACCCCCCTGGAGTCTCCTTTAAACCCTTTTCAGACTCTCTAAATATGAAAAGATTGTCGAGTGACCTTGCTTCCTTTCACACTCGTTAAAAGGTCAGAAAGGGCATCTTTCGAGCGATAGTTTAACCCTTTTTCGGTCTCGTTGGACTACTGTACGAAAAAGGAACTGAGAGAGTTCTCTTTTAAGTGTTTTTCCAAACTCTATAATCCCGAAAAACCTTCTAGTTTTATGTCTTTGGACTCGTTAAAGCACACATCGATAGACCCATATGGGACCGAACCCTTACTTCTTCCGGTTCGTTAAACAAAGGAAGAGGAACTTACCGAAGGTGAGTTATATCAAGCATGTGTTATCCTCCTTGAGCTCATTAAATCAAAAAGAGGTACTCGTCCATATGGATGGGGGAAAAATTGAAAGGAACAAGCCAAGCAGTCTCTTGAGAACACCATCCAACACTTCTTAGAGTCGCCCTTGAACACGACACTTTGTCATTTGCATACATCATAATCCACTGAACCTCTGCACCGATCCAATTATTTGAGTTCCTTTCACTCCTTTGGGTCACCCGACGCAAGTCATCACATCCACTACATAAGTATCGGTCCATGTCATGTTCTGTTGTTGTGCCTCAATGTTCAAGGTAAGTATCCACCTCGAGAGTCAGCCATCCCAAATATCTTGCCTCAAAAACTGTGTCAGTCCATGTCCATTTGATTTGCCAATTACATCTCCATGTTCGTTTCATGTCGTTGATGGGGGATACATCAAGGCCCTCCCTCAACGAGTCTATTCCTGTCGACTTCAACAAATTATCCAGGAATCAGACTTAGAAACTAGTTAGTACTTTGGGACCTGCATGCCTCAATGGCAGACCTCCTCACATTCGACCGTGGGTTTACATCATTGACCCCTAATCAGATGATTCCATGAGTGTTCAACCTCAGCTCATCTATTCACATTCGTTGGAATGTACTAAGGTACCTTGGGAATCATTGGCATTAATGATGATCTCCCTTGCACTTGTTAACGGTTCACACCAATGACTAGTAATCAAGTGGTTTATGCCATGTTCGACATCAAGACATCTATTCACATGGTCAGATTCATACCATATTGGGATTGGTAAGAAGACCCTGGGTTGTGTGATCACTTTGATATATGCTTTGCCCAGGCTGGAAAGGAGTTTCTATTGGACAAAGAACACATACATTGTTACATAGATCCACTTTGTATTGGTCGTGGCTATGTCTTGTCATCTCGTAGATCCACTGTGTATTCTTCATGGCTACGATCAGTCCGAGTCATCAGAGTATAGATCCACATTGTATCTTCGGTGGCTATACCTTTTTATCAATACAATTATGGATCCGCAGTGTATTTTTATCAAAACCCAAGGTAGGCATACCTATGCTTGGGTGATCAATACTTTGCAAGATATGGCGGCCATATCTTGCAAAGTCTTGATCACCCAAGCATGGGTATGCCTACCTTGGGTTTTGAAATATGTCATGATATTTGTTGGATGTTTGTGTGCAGCTTCTGTCAGGTTCTCCAAGTCTATACCCTTTCTTGGATGTCTACAAAGTATTTCAGTTATCAGTTTGCATCTTCTAACTTCATACTTTGGGGGGCAATCTATTACACATCAAAATTACTCAACTGGATAAGTGTCGCATGTTCCTCTCAATTGTCGTAAGTGTCGTATCTTCCTTACAACTTTCGCAAGTGTTTCAAGTTGGTCACAAGTGTCGCAAACGATGTTCGAGCATACTGCCATGCCGACGACACTAAGGAGACACTTAGAAAATCTCACGTGCTTGATTTGGAGAAGAAGAATTGGTTTACTGAAGTCAAATAACTCTTAACACCTGAAGAGAGCTCTGAAACAAAGGTTTTGAGGGGGAGCACTCCTCTATATCAGTCTTAGGAGTGCTGGCGCTCCCCTACAAGGCTTCAGGGAGCATTATAACACTCCCCTACCCCTATGAAGGAGTGATACTCACCTTGAGGGTGTTGGCGCTCCCCTCAAGCTTCTTAGGGAGCACTACATTGCTCTGATGCCCCTTCTAAGGGAGGATCTTTCAAGATTAGGAGGCAGTTGTATTTGAATTCTTGTTTCATCAAGAGATCCCTGATCTGAGGAGGAAGTTCCCCAACTTGTTCTAAAGATAACTCAAGAGGTTAAGCTCCTTTTAACCTATATAATCAGGCTCTATGATGGTGGAAAGGAGGAAGAACTGCTAGCATGAAACCTATGATCTTAGAGGAAACACACAATCAGCCAAAAGAGAGTGATCAGTGAAGTTGTTGTTATCCAAGCTGTGGATCTTTCAAGCAAGGGTTAGACGAAGAGGACTTGACAAAGCTGTCGCATTCACATATACAATTGTAAGTACTGCTGTCATTATTCTCATTAATATGACACACTTGGCTTCTTTCTTTCTAGTTTGTGTCTAATGTCACATGAACTTATCATTAATAGATAGATATGTTTTCAAGCTAATATCAATAGAGTAGGAAGTGGTCGTATCTTGTTTGTCTTCAGAACTCAACGAGGAGAAAAAGATTGGAGCACAACTCGGAGCATGCAGGGACAAACGTCGATAAAGAGGTACTTCTGTTATCCTTCCTTCTCATGTGTTAGTTTAGATAGATTTGAAAGGAAGTCAGTGTCCACGTTAAGCATTTTCTGTCTTAGAGTTAGGGTCAATCTCTTTGAGGCGATCTACCTGTCTGCAGGGAGATTGTCCTACAACAATGATGTTGGTACATATTGATGAGTCATTGTTGATAATTAGTTAACAAATTATTGGTATGTACTTGGTATATGGTTGGATTCACTTTTTTATGGTACAGGTTGATTACAGGTTGTTTGGCATAGGTTGGTGCATGGTTGATGCTCTTGTTTATGGTACAAATTGATATCTGTTGAGGAT